>JAQFYT010003664.1:0-10340 GCA_034694925.1 Ceratophysella denticulata | reverse complement strand
ACACACTCACTTAAACTAAACAATGTTCCATGTTAACGATTGTTGCATGTCATACGGAGGAGTTCAGCGCAAGGGCAGATTATCAATAAAGGGATTTTCCATACACGACGGTCCTCAGCAAGAAGGGGTCACAAGTACACAAGTAGCAATTACAAGCAAATAGCAGGTTGCCTAGCGGAGGAGTAATAAGTGGTAATTGTACAATGTAGTATGTATAACTCACAAAGAACCAGGTGGCATTCCAGACAAAACTCAATTTAAAACAATTTTTAGACTTTGTTTTACTCAACAGTCGAATACAAAGACAAAAGAGGAAGCCAACCGAAAAAAATGTCTACTTGACCATTTAACATAATAAGCTTTCAGATTATGCAAGTACGTATTTTTTTAATATTTTGAGAGGTAAAGAAGTGTGGTTTCCATAGTTACATATAGTGATTTTTGTTTTGCCCATCTAATTATTTAACTCATCTCTCAGCCTTATATAATTTTTCGTCATTGCACTTTCACTGCTCAATAATAATGTAGCGCCTACATAACGTACATAGTTGTTTTCTTTTTGTCGGGGTTACACTTTTCACTCTCCCTAATCACATACAGAGTAAATATAGAGACACAAACAAGGGTTACGGTATATTAAGGTACGGTCTGGCTATTTAACACGGGGAAGGGGGATACAAGGGGGTTTGCATTACAATTTTAAGTAGCGGGTCGACTATTAGGCTTTACATATCATTAGTGCAAAAAATTCATAGGGCGAACTTGAATTAGGGTGAAAAGAAATACGACGGAACGCAACCGAATTCTTTCCGAGTACCTGCATATATTGGTTTAGGGTTTAACGTTAAACTAAATACTATAAATTCACTAAACGCGAAACCGCTAAACTATATGTTTAGGGTGATATTTGGAATTGGAATAGTTCCAAATATTTATTTTCATCCTAATTATAAATCCACCCTATTTCAATTTTTATTCTGATTATACGAACGTCTAATGAACTGTTCTATGAACATACTATCTATCTAACTGTATAGAAGAGAATTTGAATACGACAAGGACTCATCATGCTCTCTCACAAACAAACGTAAAGCTGTATAATTTGAATTTTATTTGGTCATCAATTCACTAGCCTAAGTTTCATTATATTTCATGGCGCGTCACCGAAGTACACTCTGTACACAGAGGGGGTCATATTTTTCCGAACAAAGGTCCTCTCTTCCTTGTTGAGTGAGTGCGGAGGACCACATCAAAAACAAAATTACTCAAAATTATTAATCCTTCTCCCCCAAACCGTCAAAGTCAAATTCCTTTGGCAAAGTTCACTAGTGTCTGGCTCTTAATATGGAATTTCGTATGAGAAAGATCGCTGAACTTGGCCTGCCCTGTTGACGCATGGCGTCGTGGCTTGCTACACAGGACTTCTTACTTACTTCGACCTGACCCCCTACCCGGATTTCGTACTCAAGGCCAGTGCAGGTGACCTTCGGTGTCTACCACTTTCTGTTACTCTACACAATAGAACTGTACTACTACATATACTAGGGTTAGACTCATGTATTTATGTGTGTATGTGTGTAGTCTGAATCCGCATAATTGCTACAATGCTACAATAGTGTATAGCAACCATTTAATCTGTCTCTCTCATCTCTCCGCTCAGTCTTCAAAACCAAAAAACAAACAAATGTGTTCCACAAGTAAATAGCTCGATTCTTCATTCCATATCCCTATATACCAGTAAAACTCTGTACAATGATAGTTTTTAGTATTATTTTCTTTATACCAAGAACAACGTAGGGGATTTGCATAATTGTATTTATGTCTCCTTCTTGTTTAAAAAAAAAACAAAAAAAAATCTCTGTTATTTTCTTCGTCGTCATCCTGCCTCGTGTCTCCTGTCATCGTTTAATTGTAATCCATCTTCATCATCTCTCCAGCGCTCAATGTGTACTTTTCCATTTTTTAAAAATTAATTAGTTCAGTCTTGTGGGTAGTTACTCACTTAACAAGCAGAGGACCAAACGGAAAAGTTACAGAGTTTTATTTCCAGAGTTTTAAAAACAGGGGATTTTTATGGATTTTTTTTTTGAAAATTCTAATTGAGTTCTAGAATAATAGGTTGTAATTGTTTTGTCGGTATTGGAATTGTTTCGTTACGGAGATGAAGTTTTGTACAATGCGTTTCCTATATATTGATTTTAGATTAAATAAGCTATGTACTACTCCTATTTTCCGGAGTAGGTAGAGGTACTGAAAGCTTCCTTATTAGAAGGACATAATGCAACTCTAGGATTCATTTATTTGTAATTCAATTCTCTTGAGCTAAGTCTGAATATAGGGAATAGCAAGGGTAGGGGTCTATTCTTCTATGCTTCTATTTCGTACTCACGTTTTATTTCTACACCGACTTATACTCCTCATCTCCATCAATGACTTTACATAATGAGCGTGGTTCGGGTCGAATCGAGCACGGGAGTATTATCTTGATTTCTCGAGTCTCAACTCAAATTTTCAAATTCTCTGGCTTCGTTCGAACGTTCTGATGGAGATGAGGGAAAAATAAGCCGGTGAGGGGTATTTATTTACTTAGCGCAGTTTCACTCGATAAAAACTAATATGTCGCTTTTCATTTTCAATCATTTAAACTTCATTCCAACAATTTCCAACCTTTCATAAAAAAAATTGTATTTTTTACCTACGTTCCTACTAGCAACTAGGATGAGTGTTGTTTGTATATTTCTCTTGAATAGTTATAAAGGGTACTACTACCTACGTATTTAATAGTCACGTTGCCCTTGTCAACAAAGCGTTTCCACGACTCTCCCTGTACATTCAGCCGTGCGGCCTTCAGGGCCGCTTTTCGAGGAGAAGAAGGACAAGAACAGGAGAACAGACACGGAGCGTGTCACACTTACTTATTAGAGACAAAATAAAAAGCTCATACGATTTGTGTATTTTGGGGGAAACGAGGAATTGTTCTATATACACATAGTATTTGACCTAGCTCAATTTGTACAGAACAAAGGGTTGTGTTGATTGTCTCCACGCTGTCTCCTCCAACTTATCATTTAGTACAAAAAATCTCTGTCCGCTCATTCCCCCACCACAAATCTCCCGAAGAAGCAATGACAGGTTGAACACGTGGATGAAGTTCCTCGAAATTGAGGCAGGAGCCCGGCGGGAGTTGTGTGGTAGGGACTGGAACCTGGTTATATTTGGGCCAAATTTTTGCGTAGACAGAGGAGCGGCTACAGAAAGGAAGGAGTGTGTGTGGTCTATCCGTTGTTGTTGTGTTGGTCGTAGATGATTGTGGTCGAGGACTCGGAGCCCCATTTGGGGCCGAGGTGAGGGGAGTGGTGGAGCGGGCCGTAGGAGGAGATGAACGCGGAAGGGAGGAGCGATCGCTTCGGACTCGACGTCACCACGAAGTCATCTGTGTCCGCCAGTGAGCGTTTCAGTCTCGGGAGTAAGTTTCCGTGCGCGGGGGTTTCGGGTCGACCCATGTAGCCCTCCGGTTTCCGCCCATTGCTCGAGGCATGTGTAATGTAGACGATACTGTGTTGAATTTGGTTCAGGGCCTCGTCCAGCGGACTGCTGGCCGTGAGCAAGGAATTTTCGGACAGTGGAGAGGGTGAGGCATGAGGGCTGGGTGAGTGCGGAGAGCGGGCGAAGGGGGAAGAGATCGGATTGGCCAGACCCGCGTCGTTCCTGCTCCCATTCATGGAGTTGGACCAGCTCTCTACAGGGTCCTCTGACCCAACCATCCCGACATGTGACCCCAACTTCCCGTCAGGAACTTCCTCGATGGAGACTCCGGCTCCGTGGTTGGAGGCTCCGGCCAGAGAAACGTCACCCAGGTCGAGCGTGAGGTGGGTGCTCGTGGCAATGACCGTGGAGGTGGAAGTAGAGGCAGGGGAGAGGAGTTGGTCGGCAGGAGACATGTTTGGGCCGGTCAGTTCCAGCCCAGCGTTACTCATTGATTCTAGGGTTGGGCTCCCGAGGATGGCGGGCGTGCCAGCAGTGGCATTGGTCGTCGTGGTCGTGGAGGTCACCTGCTGGAAAGTGATGAAGGGCGTGATTCGCTCTCGCTCCTTCTCCAGTTCCTTGTCTCCTTCCTCGTTCCTGCGTCAAAAGAACAAAGCTGTTTTGTACTTTCGGATCAACATGGCTGAACGACCACGCACGTGGAGTGACATAGGCGAGTCGGAAAATTGACCTCGGGTCCAATTTCCGCTCCTGCGACCATCTCAGTACTCCGTACGTGCATCGTGCGGCAAGTATCAGGTATGCAGCCCGGTTTGAGTGAGAAGCTTCCAGGGTAGCCTGGAGAACAAAGCCTATGAGCATCGGGAGAAAGGATCCACTGAGCGGCGTTACGTATTCCTAATCACATACGCTCAAACTAATAGGATGTTTGCGGAATACCCGAGCTCCTTTCTCCCGAATGATCCCTGGGTTAAGCTCGAAACTTACGTCAGTAGGGTGTTGATGCAGACGAAAGTCTCCACTTTCTGAGTTGTTTTGTTGAGTTCAAGAAAACCTCGAGTTCTCAAGTGAATAAGTGAGCCAGTTTTGGTGGTAAGACGGTACACGCTGTAGCCCTGTCCTTCAACGCTGCTGAACACTGGAAAAGAGAGAAAATATAATACATGTAAATCTCGAGTTGCTCGGATCCGAAATACACCATCATCTCCTAATAAACCCATCTATAAAAACCCGAGAAAAGAAAGCATGACGCCTCAGCTTCGGAGCGAAATGTCGCACGTTCACTTCACTTCATGGGTCCCCAATCATCTTTCTCAGCCTTTCACCCGAAAATTCTAAGCCTGCACCTAAAACGAGGAAGTGATGCAGCTCTTCTTCATCAACCACTCCAACCCAGCACTTTACAAACAATAATGGAATTGGGTCATTGGAACTTGCAACTCTACCAAAGCGGGAAAGTAGAGAATTTCGGCTTTGGACCACCCAAAGCTACATTCAGGAGTGAAAGCGGACATGTCAAATATTGAATCAGATGAGGCTTAATTGGATTTTCGTACAAAAAAAATCAGGCCTGATCAATCAAGCTGGTTCTGTATAGGAAAATGTGAACGTACGCGGAAGTACCCCTAATTGCTCTTTTAACCTGCTTTCAGTAATACGGATGTTGAAGTCTTAATTACTTTACGTGGAAAAAAGTTCAAAAGCTCCCGAAACTATGTAATTCCCTTTCCTGAATCAGAGGGTCTTGGAGTGGAGGCAGGAAACCAGTTCAACAACTCCCAACTTTTGTTCACACTACTGGAAAGGAGTGACTTACTTTGTCTGTTGGCGACAGTTGCCCAAGGGAGATCTTCGTTGTGAATAAAGCTGAAGGCCGAGTGCCCCATGACCTCTTCCGTGAGGTAACCTGCCACGAAGGCGATCCGATGATCTGAATAAATGATACGACCGTCCGGCATGTGTCTCGTAACGTACTCGTCCTGCACAGCTTCCATCAGGGACAGCTCTGTGATGCCCTTGTTCCGGAACGGGCGGGCTACGCAAACGAGCAAGTGCTCATCCCCACTCCCCGAAGTGGACGAGGAGGCTGACGAGGAATCTGTAGGTCAAATTAAATACCCGGGGTCATATTTACACTGGTCCATGTATACCTAGTGAGGATTTGACATTGTTATCTAAGATCAATTCGCTTTACCTTTCTTTCCCTTTGTCGTGGGTTTGGGCGTGTCCTTCTTGTTGACAGATGGACGAAGGAGGCCTATGAGATGCACGGTGACGTGACGGGCAGGGTCTCCGCGGGCCATTGAGCGCTCAGCAAGACGTACGTAGAAAGAGCGACGCTCTCCGGAAGCTAAGCCCGAAAAGGCATCCTCCGGTCGACCTCCAAAAAAGGACGGGGAGCGAGGAACATAATCCAATGAAGAGCTTCCAGCATCTGACCCTTCATCTCCTAATGGAACCAGAAAGTGAAAACTTTAACTCTAGCTTCCGCCTAAAAAACTACGTTCATCGTTCATACCCCTGAGCACTTTGATAGCACGTGGAAAAACCACTTCCACAGAGGCCAGTAAAATTCAAGCATTAATAAAATACTTTATGGAATGGTTATGGAATTCTGAATATATACGAAAAAGCAATTTTTGGCTCAAATGCTCGTGTATATTTAGTTTTGGTAATAAACAGAGAGATAATGTCCATTATTTATTTCCCATCAGAGCCCTGGGCAGTAAGTACCTGTTGACGAAGCATCAAATTCACTGGACGGCTGGAGATGATGCCTCAGAAGCTCCGTGTCTCCGGTGTGAGTGATGCTGTAGAGAGATTGGCCCATGAGGTCGAGCTGAGAGTGACCCAGGAGCTTCTCCACGCTGTCTGACACATACACGATTTTCCCAGAGGAAGTGACGATGAGCATGAAGCCTTCAAGGGCTTCGAGCAGCGTTGAGGACAAGGTTGACTCCAGTCCTTCCGGTACATTCCGTGGAATCTCTGGTTTCTTATTCTGCTTCAAGCCTTGGGTAAATAACATTAGGAATTTAGTCAACAGAACTTATTTACCGATACTTTGTTTGTCAATACATCCGAATAACTACGCCTGATTGAGTGAGCAATACAGCTGTGTACAGGAGGGGAAAAGCATTACATAAGAATTCGGTCTTGTTTATGAGCCTTACTCAAGTGGATACGCAGAAAGTTGGCAGAGAGTCTTAAGACGGAAGTCTTGTCCATTCTTTTTGTGGCCATGGCTACAATTGGCACAAGCGAGGATAGCTCGGAAATGTACATGTTGAGCTTGTCCCGGCGCATTTTCTCAGCCAAATTCCGCATGAGCCGACTCGAACTGCAAAATAAAGAGGTAAATTCGGATGGTTAGGTCGAGGGATATACAATAGGTATACTATGCACAAGAATTGAAATATACAGAACATTATCTGGGAAAATGAGACGATGCGGACAAATTGGCCTCATGGACTTCTCGAGCGCATAATGAAGCCTCCTCCACTCAGGAGGGACTTGTCCACATCAGAGATTTATGAGCCTTGCGGAGAATTGGGCTTTAGGTCGGGATTCAGGAACCATACATAAATAATACGGGTGCGGTGGCGGGTGAATAGTGGAATACGGGAATGAGATGAGCATACCTAGTGACTTTGCCGTTTTCATCGAATATCGAATCCTAATTCAGTGACAGTAAACGCAAGGTTTATGAGCTTTGAATACTGACATGTGGCACGAATGACAAGGTTAAGGTCCATCAGGACACCGACACCGGCTCTACCATGCCTTCCTCGTTTCCTCCCTGATAAGATAATTCGGAGCAGGAAAGCAGGGACCATTCTGATGACTCAGGGTTTATTCTAGAGCCGAGTAACAAGCACGAAAATCAAATCGGGGCAAATAAACCTCGAATCTCTCTGAAGCAGATAACCAAAATTAAACCTAGATTCGCTTCCCCATGTCACATATTATCTCAAATGTGAGTATTTCTGTACCTATATATGAATCAATTTGGAAGTTGGAAAATGAAACGCCGAATCGAATGATCCTGGTCCAAATAATCATAATGTAATTTTCAAGTCAACAATGATTTTATTCTTCATGTTTCCACTATTTCATGATTCCTAAGTCCTAAAGCCTTGATATCGGAGCTGTGTTGTCCTTAAATACACGTAATAGGAGCCACGACAGCGACAGTCATTTTTATGACCATGAGACCAGAGAAAAGAAATGGAGAAGGAGGAATTCATTCGAGACTGAAATGGCTAGGCTGCTGGCTTGATAATTCCATCCACGATTACTTTCATTTACAGACATGCGTTAGTTGGGAAAAGGCCTTGAAATTTGAATATTGAGACTCCCAGACGCAGCAGGAGAGGGAGAGTGCGGTCATGTTGTCGTATCATGGAAACTACGAAAACAACCACCACCCCCAACTTCCCATGTACTCCAGTTTTGACATTGAGGACCTGACCGCGACTCATTATTTCAATTCTGAAAGCCGCATTAAGAGATTAACCAGAACTAACCAATAACACGTCTTGTCATGTCCAGGAGTAGCAGGAGAGGTTGAGGACTTTGGTGTATTCTGGAAAATACATAGAATAATAGGAGCTGGCGGCCTTGCTGACTAGTGACAAGCGTACGCGGGCGTTTCTCCTTTGTCTATTCGGTTTAGCCCTTAAAAGTGCCATCTCCTGCTTCATATGCGTTCAGGTCAGAATTCAATGCGTTGGGGCATCAATGATTTACAAATTATTATGACCTTTTATAAGCTTATATTCGATTCGGTTAGGTTACGTTTAACCATGTCATGACAATCCCAAGCTGAGCTGTTTACGAGTCCAACTAAGTATTCACGGTATTTCGAAGTCACGACGAAGTATCCGCTAACCCGAAGCATTATGTACATACCGGTTACATACATAGTGACAATGACAAGTCCATTAGAGCAGTCAACTGCGTTGCAGAAGCATAGACAACAACTCTCCGAATTAGTTAATTCTGTAGCTATGACTATGATCATCTTCATGTCCTTATCGCTCAAGTCCAGGGCTTTACGCGTCAGAGCATGAGTCTTATCACTGTTTACCAGACTTTTATTGAGACTTTATAAAAACGGATTCATCGTGGAAAGCCGAGCACCACGAAGTTCCACAGTATCCATACTTATTAGTAAAAAAATTCAAATCAAACCAAACCACATAGCAGACGTTTTATATCAATAGTTGTAGAAGGTGTATCCATATGCTGCTTTGCATTACTGTAATGCATTCAAGATACTTGGACAAAATATACGTACATATGTTGATGTTGTATAGGTATATGACGTTTATTAAGGATTGATTAATGCATTACAGCATAATAATTATGCTCTGCATAACTGCTACCACAAGGGGGGTTAGAGAAGAAATATCAATGTCATACCTGGAGGCCTGGCTCATTTAATATACTATAAAACGTTTACAATCCTTATTTTCGGTATTTTTATGTTTGCCTGGATTCCATCCAACTTGTTTGAGTGTTAGGTAAGTTATTGAAATCAGTGACGGGGCAGTGGAAAGTTAGGTGAACAAAGAGGCTACGCCCACGCCAAAGCCGGGAGTAAATTCGACCGAACGAGCGCTTGAGCTCCGAGATAAGTAAAAATGACACTTGAAACTGAATTCCGCTATCAGTCCATGTCAACTCTGATACTAGTAAATAGGTAGGCACTTTATGTACTTAACTTTAGGAACTTCAGACATTCCCCCATGAAATTCCAGTTTTACACTCCCACGAACCTGGGGCATGTTCACTTGATGAGTTTACCACAGTTCAGCAAATTATATCAGAAGGACTCAAATGAAAATACTGAAATCCAAACTAAACAACCGTAGTTTATCGTACGAACACTGAACGGAACTGCCAAGGGTTCATGATTCATATTTAAACTTAATCAGACTTCATGTGACGTGATTTGCAGCTGATTGTGATTAGCAAATGGTTCTGGGTCCCTGATTCAGAGATAAAAAAACTACACATTCTGTTCTGATCAGTAATGTGCAATAAATAAATGGAGCTTATCTTAAGTACCACTTGGACTAATTTTTATTTTATATATGATCTTGCAAGGTCAAACTAAATCGCATGCAGTATTACTAGCGCGATAATAATTCAGCCTAAATGTTTATAACTATTGTTACTCCCCGATCGCTGTTTTCACCCATAGGTATTTCGGCTGGGCTTTTTCCCATCTTATGCCAAGTTATATAAGAAAATTAATCTCACACATGATCATACTTGTAATCGTGTCGGTTTATGCACGGTCATACATGTTGCCGAACATTGGACAAGACAAGGTACAACTATTCGACATGTCCTGGCCGGAGATAGTGAGTTTTTATTATATTTTTATTTTCCGCGTGACCAGCAGATAACTTGAGTTTATTATTCATAAAAACACTATCTACCTTCCAGTAGGTTGAAGAGTTTACGAAATACTCTTTCATCAATCAGAATTATAGATCAACAAAGAAAACCTCTTGAGCTTTGATCAATTTACATGCAATATATCCATATCAGCGTATTTACTGCTGAAAATGAAAATGAGAGAGAAGACCCAAAAACAACAATAACCAAAGCTTGAAACTGTTACTGAAGCAAATGAATGAAAATTTTCCTTATTGAAAATCATGTGTGGATCATAAGGAAAAGGAAAGTCATTATTTACAATCTTGTCCTTGATTAGCAATTTTCCAGTTCAATGTCTTCTTTGGTATTAAGATTTTTTTTAAGCGATGGTGAGTAGCGACTAGGAAGATAAGTAGCAATGCAGCCGTATTTGACAGTCGGTTCATTAATAGTTTCATTCACCT
>JAQFYT010003663.1:0-10340 GCA_034694925.1 Ceratophysella denticulata | reverse complement strand
TGGAAGAGTGGGTATGAAGTGTGATTTCATACTCCTGAGAGAAAAAGCCCCCGTTCTTTCCACATTTAAGGTCTTCTAACAAAACGCGACCTCAGGCTTTGAAACGTGGGCGAGAAAGATGATTAGAGTCACAGAGTTCTGAAGGCGCAGCGCCCTTGCGAGCCGAGCCCCAAGCGAGGCCGCAGCGCCGCGCGGCGCTGCGCCTTCAGAACTCTGTGATTAGAGTTATATACAAATAGCTTATTGTATCGAATTAACTTGAATCGTGGAATATTTTCCGTTCTGCCTAGACGCCGAGTTGCTAGTAATTAATACTGAATACTATGTAGGAACATCTATATTAAATTGCAAAATTTCTACAAGCCTAAATGAAGTACCCACCACAGAGCATGAATATGTATAACACATGACCTGAAGCCTTCACGTTGGCCCAGGTGCAGGGTTCAGGGTGTCGGTGTCTGAGGTAATGAGTAAGCACTCAATTATGTTAATTCCTTTGACCCGTGGGCCCTGAACAAGGAAATTGAGTCAGGGTACGCGAGACAAGCCCTCCATATCCATTTTAATTAGCTACTTTAAAAGACTTGTGATGACTCTGCACTGTAATACAATCATACAATATAAAACAGTGTAGAAAGTTAGAGCACAGACAAGAACACCAAATTATGACTTATTGTTATGCAAGTGATATCTCTAGGGCAGGCATTAAGTGAGTAAACGCCTGATTTGTGATATTCCCATGCTGTATGCTTACCTATGCTTATTAAACGTTTTCTGTTACTCGTACAGCGACTTGACCCATTGACCACTACTAATTTAATTCAATTTACAAATTAGTTATTCGTCGATTGCATTGTTTCCCATAATTGTATTCCTTATGCCTAATCAAGTCTTAATTCACATCCGTATTTGTTTATCTTCACTGTATTACGTAATACAAAACTCCTAATCTTATACACCTTATTCTACCTCTGAATTTTGTCAACTGTGGCCTATGTGGCCATCTGGGATCTGAAGTAACGAATTTATTGAAAGGTGACACGTTAATTTCCTTATCAAATGTCCAGATTTTTTAATGCTCATCTCATGTTTAAGCTTGAAATTTTAATTTCTCAAGCTCATACGTTTCGACGACAGTTCCAAAGCTTGTTTGACATTCTGCAGAATGGATTTCACTCAAATTCACAGAATTTGCATATCGGCTTCAACAATAGAAATTAGAAAGAAATCATAAAAGATTCGTACATGTTACTTGTATAAATTCAAATCTGTATTTCACACCTTGATTCGACTGTTTGGCAGGTGCAAGGTGCATATGGGCCAAAGAATGAACTAAGAACGTAAACAATAGGAAGTCAGAATTATGCAGTTTAGCGATACTACAGAATATGATTTGTTCGTGTTGGTGTTGAGCTGATATAGGAGAATTACATGTAAATAATGCTCAAATTCTAGTGGGCAACCGGTTTTATTTCATTATTCACTCTTTGACCAGACGGAGAATACTAATTAACTATTGTGACTTGTTGTAGTATAACGTGTAAGTTTGAGGTTCATTTTGTGTTACATTATGCTGTAGTTAGGGTTGTAGCGTGGTAACGTCGTCGGGTCAGGGCAGATTTGAGAATATGGTCTCTATTGTAATTGTAATAAAAGTTGTATTGTCTATGTAGGATACAAAAAAGGAGATTTGAAGTTTAGGAAGTAATCGAGAAAAAGACTAATTTTCCCTTGCCATCATTTTACCTCAACGATTAACGAGGATTGCATCAGAGTGGAAGTGAGGGAGAGGCACCATAGGTAATCATTATTATGATATCAAGAGTTAGGGCACTCCGTGCCACGACATGTGGTACACCGCCAGTTCACTCCAAGAAACCCTAATTTCCCATACGTTTAGGATACACGATATGGTCTTATTTGGCTTACCCAATAGCATAGGTGTACTAAGGTGTTTAACCACAATATACATAGTGACGATACACACGGCATATTCCATATTCACGTGTTTAAGATTAAATGGCATAGTATACTTCCGAATGAGTTAAAAAATCACAGATTCAATGTAAGAAATAGAATATCCTGTTTAGCGTAAGCCATTCCGAAAGTATGCGATATGAATGTGAAACGCTCGTACTTATCCAAATAACAAAAGATTTTTGGGTTTCGGGAGAGTGTTCCTCAGAATAGCTTAAAATCGACATAATACTGTACGTCACATAAAGGAAGCATCACATTGTCATAGTCAGCGGGGAACAAAGATCCGATATGGCTAAAGATACTGCTAGCTAAGTACTACCAAATCCGCAAATTGAGTAAAATGCGGTTACGATGCGACACATATTTTAAGACATCAACAGAAAGCCTAACTGAAATATTTGCCATCTGCGTTTCAATTATTTACTAAAAATTCTACTATTTGTAAACGACGCATTGTTTTTTATTGTAAGTAACAATTGACCGCGTGGGAATGTCGGCAGCCAAAAGCGTTTCTTAGGCAGGACAGATCATTCACTGTACTGTCTCCTATTCCTGTTCTTGTGGATCAGGTTAGATAACAAGTCAGTGCACTGTCCATTTGTAGTATTGAGCGTTCACGATCTGCAGATCGAATCCCGGCTGCATGTCTAGTTCAAGCATTCAACATTCAACCAATAATACAATTGAAAATACCCATGCAAACTAGTGCAGTGAGTCAGGATGCCGAGATGAAGAATCTCGACTAATGGTATGCAAGGCAGGTAGAGTAATAAGTGAAGTGGAGTGTGTTTTCCGTATATCACTTTCGATTTCGGAAGGGACTCGTTGTTCCTAAGTGTGTAGACCGGAAACTGGTTCTAATTCCACATCTAATCGTTCATATCATCAAGTCAATATGTAAGCAGTAACAGTAACAAACAAAAGTCAAGCCATGTCCACCTCAATTACGCTCGCCTGTCCGCGGCCTGACTCGTAGTGGCCGGCGGGGGTCAACCACCACTACGGCTCCTGTTACGTAAAGGCCAGGTCAGCGGACTGAGATAGCAGACTCAGAATTGTCCTATGTGTACTACGGTACCCCCTTCCGCTTCTCGCATCTTCCCATCAATGAACTCAAGTGGACTTCTGTGGAATATAAAAGTATCCGGTCGTCTCCAATTCCATATCAATCCTTCACTTCTCCTCCATCGAGCACAATCAAATCTTCTCAGGAACAATTCGTCCTCGAGACACTTCAGTCAACATGGTCAGAGCTTTGGTAAGAGATTACAACAGTGCAGTGTATTTCAAAGGACTACAATCGAAACTGAAAACAGCAAAAGTTATCGCATTATTTCAATATACGGAGGGTGGTGCATTCGAATTTGGACACTTATAACTAAACTGCGAGATTAGCAAATTTTGACCCATTCCTATAGTGATTCATCTTCGTTGGGTCAAAAGGGTCCTTAATTGTGATAAATCGACCGTTTAACGAAAAAACAAGCCACAGCCACCCTCCGGATATAACTGCAATTTCTACCTACAATACCAGCTCACCGAGAAATTTGGAAACTGTGTGAAATAACCTATATATTTTTTGTTCTTTCTGCAGATTTTGTTGGTCGTACTGGCCGTGGTAGCATGCATGGTATCAGCCGGAGAGTATGACGGAGTTGAGGCCTACCCCGCAGTTGCAGAGCGACGTGGAGGACTGTCCTTTGGTGGATTCGGTGGAAGTGGCTATGGAGCTGGTTGGGGAGGATGGCGCCCCAAGTTCCGGTACATCAACTTCCGTATCCCAGTCCCAATTCTTCCCCGAATCTCCATCGGTCTCAAGCAGGGAGGTTGGGGTGGATGGCGGTCATCGTCTGCCTGGTAGACTATCAAATAACTCTAGGATATTAAACCATGTATTCTAACGACCAATCAGCGACCCATTCGACATCGGAGTTTTCTACCAAAAAAAAAACAAATTAAAGTGCCATCGCCAACGTAAATCTCCGCAAAAACCCTTTTATAGAATGTAATGCCTTGTTATCTACTCTGTAATTATTGTTGTTCGTAGGATCCCCCGTGTATGCTCGCTCTATTTTTTTTGTTAATACATATCCAACCCATTACAAAAGAACTAATTACCTCTAAAAAATTGAATGAACGAAGTAAATGAATGATTTTATATTTTTGTACGAAAAATGTGCCTATGTGTTTCGAACTATTGCATTATTATATAGCACCTATTTCCAATCCAATATCCAACACCGTTTAGATTTCTGAGATTATGAAACCAAGCCAAGCCAAGTAGTGAAAGTTGTTTATAGCTGGGGAGGAGGTGCAAAAAAAGTCAAAAATGAGCAAAAACCAGTTTGTCGACTTCTAGTGCCACAGATTACGAGGGCTCCGGTTTGTACGTTAGTGAATTCTGAATTATTCACCTGAACCTGTCAGGAAAGACAGGAAATTGCTGGGCTAGGGCTACATCACTTCACAGGTGCAACTGTGTATGTGCTGTGCATATTAGAAACCAATTTGGATTTCCATTTTGTAGCACGACTCCACGACACTTGGCGTTCTATCTGTATCCTATACACGGTTCATTTCATTCCCTATAAACACTTGCCAAGAGCAGTTCAGGAAGGTTCGTCTCAATTATAAGTCGATTTTCTATTGGAAATTGAATCTTGGTGGATAATTCGTGCATAATTTGCACACGTTACGTATCTAGACATCCGAGAGAAAGCATGGGTGTAGTTCCTGTGCGTATACTTTGACGTGGACGGAATATCGAAATGAGGGAGTTGGTGAGTAATTGACATATCTATCTTTTGGTCACCGTGCTATCATATAACGCTAATTTGACACTTCTGAAGTAATCAATCAATGTGTAACTTATATGAACTTATGCATAAATCGATTAAAAGTTCGAACGTGTAATATGTATCCTATTAGGAAGCCATCCAAAACATCCGGTTTACAAGTACGCTGTACACATAACATAAACGTTGGTTATTATATTATACAATATTCATTATTATGCGTCTACTGTGGAGTGAAAGTGGTAAGCTGAGTATAGCATGCAGAAGAAACTGTTTAAGGCTGTGAAAATTAGTATAACTATTAACTGCATACCTATCTATGGGCCTTGATTAACTGCTATATTTTGAGATACCGGAATTCCTGCTTCCTATGTGACCGCCTAGGCTGATCGTTCCGAAATGGGGTTATGTAATTACTTACTGTAGATTAGCAGCGGACAAAAGCTACAATTTACAATTAGTTTTTGTAGGGTGAGAAAGGAGGGTGGGATATGGGATAAATACAGACAAACAGAGGCAACGTGTAATTGGAAGCGTGAGCTGAGTATAAATTACTCAGTGCAAAAATTGTCACTGTGTAAAGCGAAACGAGTTTCTATAGGCAAAGGCAAAAGCATTTAAATTTCGCTTTGATGCGAATATTTTTTTTAGATATTCATGTCGCTTCATCTGTATAATTAGATACGTCTTGACTAAAAAAATATAACCGGTTATTTAACACAGATGATATTATAAAACACCATTGAAATAATTCGTGATAATGGACTGATGTACTCGGGTTTTCTGTCCAATAGATTCTCGTACAATTAGGGTTGATACAGAACCTATCGAGAAATTTTTGGTTGCTCATCACATCAGCCATCCCAGCTGCTAGCAGAATTTTAGGAGATCAGTTCGTCTTGTTTTTAATTAGTTGATACATCAAGTTGTCTTGGATCAAGTTCCTTGTAGGTTACTTTGATGGGATTTTAATTAGTCCAACCTGACATATGCCAAATACAGGTGAATAATACAGAACAGACAAGGTAAAGGGAGGGAATAGGAAATTTTAAGGCAGAAAAATTGAAAAAGCCTAGGCTGATTTTTGGAGTTTGTTCGTGTGAAAGTGGAGCTCTGTACTATCCGCAACTCTGATGGATCAGAGATTGTTTTCCAGTCACTCTTTGAACTAATGATTTATCTTTCGGTCTTGAGAAACCCAAGCTCCGGTGTCATCCGGTAACGAGTTCTATGTCAATTTTTCCTTCCCCGGATTCACCTGTTGGGTTACTGTATGCGTCCAACAGAGCAGCTATAATCTATAATTTGATTCGATTTTAAATACTCGAGAAAAATTTAGTGATAGGCGTCCTTGTTATTCACCTCTTCATCAAAACAGCTTAAAAGTCCCAACCCCCAGATTCAAAGCGTTATGAACATTCAACTAATGACACTTATAAATACATACCTTTCAATGCGGTTGTCGCTGTCCATTCGCAAATCTGATAACGACAATGTTACATGCTGGATAGGTTTAAGACGTTCTATACATGTAACTTCTAAAACGCTCAAAAACTGATAGGTATACTACCATATGTCATGTCATGAGGCAATGTCGGAAGAAATGTTACAAAACCGTTATACCGAAGGATGATCCATACTACCACCTAGATATTGCCTAGGCTCTACCCTGTATTTCCGATCTGTCCAACCCAAATGCTCTGTCGAATGAGGAAATAATGAGAAAGCCAAGGTTATAGAAGATGGTTGCTGGGAGGGATCAGTAGCAGGTAAAAGAAACTGACAACTGAGCTGTAACTGAGGCTGATGGCTGATGAGACGAGGAGAGTATCCATGGATTGGCTACACAATGGAGCTTTCTCTGATGCAAGTCCCAAGTCAGAATTTTTCCTTGACTTTTCCAGTAGGTGTATGTAGTTGGCGAGCCCGAAATTGCATACGCTTTAAACACTTTAACCGTGCTCTAACGCTGTTGTACTCTGCGCACACGTGATCGCGTATCGCGTAACTCCGTTTTTCCTAAGCTGGCCATAAGATAAAATTATATATGTTGCGGTTCGGATATGATCTTGGTTCTGTTAAAACCGAATCGGTTCGTAAATAATATTGAATGCGATTTTTGCCAATAAACGCCATTAGTCAAGCTCATCAGAATTCGTGCACTCATTAACATTGCTAACCTGCTGCAGCATTGTCAAATTACCCATTAATTGGAAACGCTCCAAGACGGGTCTGAGAGTCATTTGACATTTTCAGAAGGAAAAAATATTCGGAGCTTAAAATTAATTACACCAATGAAAAGAGAGCTAAATTCCGGTTAAGATCCAATAATTATTAAATTCAAATTGAATTGATTAATGGTATTTAATTGGCAAAACCGTATATATAATATTAAATACGAACCGGTTCGGGTATAACAGAACCAATATTATATCCGAACCGTAAAACATATACGATCACGAGATCGCGCTTTCCCCTGTCCTATTCATCCTTCAGCTGTCTTGATGAGTCCCAGGTTTGACGGGCAGTTCCCATTTCCACTCATCCCATAATCGAAAAGAGCCCCTTTCATTTTCATTTCTTAAGCTCCGAGCTTCCTGGCCGATCAGTGACAGACAGGAACTGCATTGGAAAATTCTCAACCCGGCAGCTCCCAGCAGTCAGCCTTGGCATCATCCGTTTTCAATGTGCTTCAGAACTTTTGTTACCTTCTGCCAGTTACAGGGAAGGCTGAAAGCACTCCTAGACTGGACTCCTGAAAGAAAGCTGCAAAATAGGGTGCAATGTAATCGTAGCAATTTATTTATAGAATATGATTTTGAAACTTTCATAATTTACGTTATAAACCCCAAGATTCGTTTTCACTAGGCGGGAGGCGGGCATAGCTCCAGGTTAACGAATTTACAAATGGGTAAATACACGAATTTTGTTCTAGCAATAATAACGGAGAATCCACGAACCAGCTCAAACTGTTATATGGGTGAATTATGAAATTAAATTTTCTAAACTACAGTTTTTCCATCGGCACTGAAGCTATAGACTATTAAGTTGGTAGCAGCTAATAATGCTAGTTTATGGGAAAAATACATCAGACACCAAACCAATTGAGTTTCGCTATGCTCCCTTCCGTCATATTTGCTCTTTTGAACACGACAATACGTCGTTGGAAAGCACGGTTTATCAATCCCGGTCATATGTTTAACGCAAAATGATCGTATATTGATGCCTATATAGCTTTGAGTCATTGTTCCTGGCAGGACATACTGTACCGCCGCCAGCATTATCCAGGATATTCTTTTGATCATTCATAAATGTTGCAGACGGGAACCCTGTCCTTCAGGTAAAAAAGCGTAATTTGGTGTTAATTTTTCTTAGATGTTAGCTTAGATACCTGGTTGGGGTTAGGTTATGAAATAATTCATTTGGAGATCAGTCTAATTGCCACATTAGTTTTTACTTATTACTTTGGGCTGTGGTCCGTTATTCCATTTTGGAAGGACGACTTCGGGCTCGGGCTCGAAGTTGTTCACGTGCCTGTTCAAAAAATAATGATCTAATTTGGTTGTTAAAATTATTATTTTATATAAACCTAATATAGGTATTCTAATCGGAAGCAAATCTATACATGGTTTAATATTGAAAAGATCAATAGTACCAATATAATTATGGAAGCAATAAACAGTATACAGAATATTCCTGCAGAACTATATAATGCAGAGAGATTAAGCTAATTGGTCATCCAGTTTGTTATGTCGAGCTCTCTAAAACTCAATCGAATTACATAATTGTTTGATCTACAATAATCTGTGTAACCTAGCGTTGCAATTCAGTATTGACAGAGAGGTTGGAAGTTGGAAATTCCAATTTCCCTATTCTATTTAGCTTCCAACTTCCATGATGCAAGGAGCATGTACCTATCTACCTATCCGTCTATATCTCAAGAAACGAGATCCAATTAGACCAAGTCATCAGAGAAATGAGCCCTACTTATGTACCTAGCTATACATCTCAGTCAGATATTTACATTATCATAATTGAGTTGAGTTGAGAGTGGGCGGCGGCGGACGGGGGGGTCGGTTGAGTTATTTCCATTTTTTCCATTAAAAGTCTCTGAGTGGAAGGAATTAGAAGATTTCCATAATCCAATTTAGATTACCTTATACCTCAGATTAGAAGGAGAAATGTGGATAGAAAAGCTAAAAAAAAACTGTTTCGGAACGTAACGAGGATATGCCGCCGATTTTCGTGCGGTTCCCAGTACCTGGATAACCGTTTCGGGTAGAATCCACGTATAAATTCAGTGATTGTACTGTACCATGTCGCCGCTCTGCATTGGAATCGGAATTGGAAACAACCCACAAAACGCTATTTCGAAATAAAATGTTTTTGCTTAGTTGTCGGTTAAAGTTAATTGAACACCGCTTTAACCCTTGAAGTAGCCCTTTACCACCGCTTTAACCCTTGAAGTAGCCCTGGTCAAACTATTTTAAATACCATACCGACAAACGACAATGCCGAACTGTTCAAAGCGATTCGACCTAACCCGCTGAAAAATGTAACAGCTAAGCGACACATCTCATTATCCTATTCTCGTCAAAAACGTCAGATTCAATTTTGGAACCGTCAAAGTCAAAACTGTCGCTGATTTCGTTCTGGAATTTCCAGAAGCTTGGAACTTAGCTCTTTTTCTTAAGGGTGACTCAAAGTAAATTAAATAATGAAATACAGTGAATATTGGTAAACACTTTGAGTGTCGTCCTAAGCTTGTTTGTAGCGAAGTTCTAGATTGATAGTTTAAGTAAGCTGAGGCTGAGGCTGGAGAGAGTGATTGGCGTCTGAGTATTTGAGTTGGCAGTATTTAATGGAGTTGGACACGTTGTCAGTTTGTGAGTTGGGCCGAGTCACTTGAGAGAAGATCCGAAGACCCTGCCCTGATATGATGAACTGATTCTGACGTCCACTTTGATCCTCCGTACATTGTCCCCCCAGAGACAACACACACACACAGACCTCCATCCACTACTGATAAACTCACAATCTAATTCACTCACACTTCACTCCGACTCTCCAGCTGAACAGGGTGTGTCGCCAAAATAACCAGATTTAAATCTGGAAAGGTACTCAGTTTTGCATACAAGAGCCATTGTAAATTGTCAATAACAAATTGCAGATTTGGAAACACGGATATAGTAAACTAGCTGGAAGCCCGTCCTACGGACAGCGTGAATACTATCACTCATTTGAGTGACTTCACCCTTCCCTTTCCTCAATCTCCTGCCCCTTGACCTAGACTTCAACACCCGTCGATTTCCTCAATCTTCTGTCCCTTGACTTCATTTCACCGTATCTTTCCTCAATCTCGTGTCCCTTGACTTCACCCTTCTGTTTCCTCAATCTCCTGTCTCTTGACTTCACCCTTCTGTTTCCTCAATCTCCTGTCCCTTGTCTTCACCCGTCTTTGTCCTCAATCTCCTGTCCCTTGACTTCGCCCGTCTTTTTCCTCAATCTCCTGTCCCTTGACTTCACCCGTCTTTTCCCTCAATCTTCTGTCCCTTGGCTTCACCC
>JAQFYT010003662.1:0-10341 GCA_034694925.1 Ceratophysella denticulata | reverse complement strand
AATAAGCTTATGATGATACGTGCCGATAAAAATGCTGAAACTTGCCGACAAACATGTTCCGATTTTTTTTTTATGGCGAGTCTAATTTGTACAAGTTCGGTTAGGTTAGGTTAGCTTAGCTTAGCTATTTCAAGTTAATTTGTCACCCAACTTGCGCAAATTCAGTCGGAACACGTTTGACGCCGTTTTTGTCGGCAAGTTTTAGCATTTTTATCGGCGCCCATAAATGACACCCAAATAATAAGGCTAAAATAAGATAAGCGCAAATAACCGTTTTTGTGCCGTTCCATAGCTGACTCATTAAGTCGAGCCAGAACTCTTTTTGTAGATCGGGGAACCTTCCAGGTTCTTATCTGCTAGTCTTTCAAAAATTTATGACAAGAGAACTCTTCAAATTGAATATATTTGAGGGAATAGAAGCTTTTGTTTCCTTTTTTAGTTCAAGTATATTTTTGTGCCTTCCTCCGCTGTCTCTCTCTGTGCACAGATACCTGATGTGATGAAAAACCAATATTTGAACTTGACTGATGCAAGGGGCAAAAAAGCTTTTATTCCTTTTCTGCCTCCTATTCTTCATCTTTTTGCGTCCTTTGAAATATTTCCTTGTTGGAGAGAAGGGACGCGGAATATTGTGTGTGATTGGAATTTGAAATTTTGAGTGGGTGAAAGTCAGAGTGGAGCAAGCTTCTTAGTGAGACGAAGGACCCAATTCTTTGAAAGGGTTTCTGTATTATTGGGTTCGTGCTGTGACTCAAGGCTTTCTGCATTAAAGACTTCATTGATTTTGGAATTTATGGGGGGGGGGGTTCTAAAATAAATAGAGTGCAAGCCATGACCAATTGTAGTGCGGTTGGTACTAGTTGTGATATTTCCGTTACATTTTCTCAGGGATCGACCTCGATTAACCAGGTTTTTGGCTATCCAACCACATACCGCACGTGTCAGTTGGACAAATCAAATATTAGTCGAATTGGACGTGTAAACCTTTGACAGGTTGTATCTTTAAGCTAACGTTAAAAAAATGGCGCGAATCCTAACTAAATTCAAAATCTGTTAACGCCGACACACGCTCCAAGCACAAAACATAATATTTAGTATGACGCGTCATTTACGTGTGTTTAAAGACCCAAATCGTCACTTTTGTTCAATGTAGACTACTCTACAAAAAATAAATCTCAAACTTTTCTCTAAATAGACTTGTGATCAAACTCAAAGTCGAGCAAAAAGAAACTCTGCCTGGCCTGAGGTGTATCTGCATTACATTGCATACAATGTAACAAACAAATTTTAGTTACTTTAGAAAAAAGTAACGAGGTCTCATTTGTTTTTTCTCTTTTTATACTGTGTATATGTATATTCCTATCATCCTTTTAGCCGCCCTTTTGCCTTTGCCCATTTTATGCAGATTTCGAGAGAAAAGTATAACTTAAAAACTTTTTCTATGTGTATACCTACTGTAAATCCAATGATGATGACAACATAAGTTGTATTCCCTCTTGTTAAAATTCTTACTTTTTTAGGCTTACATAGATTTGTGAAAAAAAAGTTTAGTTTACTTTCCTTATCACCCATCACCCTGCTTCAAAAATGTGTATTTGGATGGAGAAAGCGGATTCAGTCAAGTAAACACCTAAACCTAAACTAAACCTAAGTATTCCGTGTATGGGCAAAAAGTTTTCAGTAACTTCATTCCTTGTATCTTTGTTTCGTCGTATCAGTGTCATTTTATTACGTTGAATGTTACATAAGCTTCTTATACATAACTATTATTCCATTATTGTGTACAGGGCTGTAAAATTTGGAATTTATTAAAATAACTCACAAAATTTACAACCCTGTATGACCAACTTCGTTCGTAGTTGCTACAATCCAGAAAAATGTGTAGCTCGTAGCTCTATATTAATACATATACAGAAATCCAACATAAAAGAACACAGTCCTGAAATTACGCTAACTTTCTTCATTCTTTTTATTTTTATTACAGAGGAACGTTTTCAAGTACCAACATCTTCTGCGTTCGTCTAAGAGACCGGAAATTCTACTGAAAGGACTCAAGGTAAGTGCTATTATTATCATAAGCTACTCGAAAGTGCGGTGGCTTTGGGCTATTCGTATTGCCGCGTGTACCAAGTACAATCGTAGTCGTAGCGGTGCTAAATTAACGCAAAAGTATTAAATTTTAGATTAGGTTTGTCTAATAAGTATTTGATTTTAGTATCTTATTTAACTTTGTTTGTTAAATAGCAGATATAATTTCATGCTTGATTAACTCACGTGTTCGGTACGGTGAAAGTAGCTGTCTACTGGGAAAATGCTTTAATGTATACTAGACTGGGTTGAATTATTGACATATATGATTGTCAGAGTTGGATATGGTGATATTGACAATTTATGATTACCTATGGGAGGTCGTTAGGAGTTAAATTACACTTGATCGTAGAACAGATTTCTTTTTTTTTACTCTCGTAGCCGAGAGAGGGAGAAAAGAGAAAGCAGGATATCATTAGCTCAATTCCATAGGGTCAATCACTCGGCAGAAAAAGAAAATGGGGACCTACATTGTACCGAGAGGCAGAAGATAAGTAGGAGTCGTCAAGAAAGGTGAATTTTCGACGACTATTCGTCTCGGAAATTACATTCAACAATACCTGTCTATATTCCATTACCTGGCGCATTTAAATTGAGATTTTCTGTCAAATTGGGTCTTACCCCGGTCGCGAATCTCCGACCGACATGATTTTTGGAACTGCCCTTGTAGTACGTATATATAATTGAATGTCTGGATGTGTCTGGATCTTGGAATATTTGATTTAAAGTTTTATCGTTTCGAGTTAGACATTTTCTTAAATTTAAGGTACGGATTGAGATCATTTGCCAAATGTCCCGATTAAAATAGAAAATATCTCATCAGGAAAAATTGTCCAAGACGAAATTTTGGGCTCACCCGTCAGGAAAGGGTGAAAGAAACGTGCGTCCAAATGGAAAATGCATTAATATTGATTTCCATTACATTTTGATCCCCTCTTAGTCCCCAGCTCTCACTCTCTGTTTCCTAGTCAGGTAGATGTACTTGAGAGAAAAGCGCCTTTCTCTCCTCCGCTCCGTTTCAGCATGATCTATGTACAATCTGTCTGTACTATACCATGGCTACTGGCTATGGATCTACTCGCTTTCTGGCACTGCCTGGTCCCAACGCCCGCCGTGTCTTTGATTAACTCGAGTTATAGTCTAGCATTATGAAGTCGATGGCCTATTTCACTCTAGCCATAAAGCTTGATCTCAACATTTTTTCTACAAGTTATCCGCAAAATTCAAGATCAGTCTCCCTCAATATTTGTCAGATTAAGATCTGGCCGCGTAAAAAGCGTATTAAATGTTTGTACAAAATTTTGGAAATTTTGCAACGCAATTGTATTCAAACAAAAATTCATGGCCGTACGAAAAGCAATATTGTAGGCGCAAGTAGACACAAATGCGCTACACCAGCTTGTTCCGTAGCCTGACATAGAAATACCCGAATATCTATAGGTATAATGGCTCATCCAAATCTGGTTTGAGAAGAATGGAATGTGGTTCTTTTCTCGGCTTGAATGCCAGACACTGGGTGTCTTTGTCATTAGTATAACTCGTTATTGGATCATGTCAACGGAACTAGCTGGGATTTCTCTCTCGCCTGAGCATTGATGAGGTGGGTCGTCGAAAGAGTGGTGACATTTGCAGGAAACCCGCTGGGCCAACGGCTGCTAATGAGTCTCCAATCCCAACTTCACGCTCAGGAACGGACAGGCTCGGGTTGGCCGTTGGTCCAAGCAATTAATTTATGAAATGTGTGCACGGTATCAGAACAAACTCGTGTGTTGGGTCATTTCGTATGAGAAATATCGGGTATTAGCTCTAATCTGTAAATTCCCCAAGCTGAAAAGCTGATATGCCAAACCGTTAAGGGTGAACCGTCGATGCACCGCGTCCCAGAATAGCACAGATTTACGTGAAAGCCCACAATTAATTATAAGTCGAGAGAAAATGATTGAAATTTTGATTGAACGGGTATCACAATCACCAACCATACCCAGAAACTAAACCAAACTGACTCGTTCCATTCCAAGCCATGGCCCTATGCTGAATCTGAATTGAATTACTGTACTTTCACAACCTTTCCACGAAATTCTCCTGTGGATAATAAGGCTGGGAGTCAGGAGCTCTGAATAAGTAATGAATAATCCCATGGAATCATGTCCAAACTTACACTTAAGATTCCCTTATACTTTCTCCTTGCTCAAGTCTCGAGGGAAATGTGGGCTCGTGAATTATGTTCCTCGATCTACACCAAGGCAGGACTCAACCGCTAGCGGAAGTGTAAAATACCCCCAGAAGCTCTCTCAGACAATTTTGTTTATGGAAATCACTCATAAGTCATTCTACCGCCATTCCTCGTAAATTTCCCCTGACATTTCCAGCTAATTTATTTCATTGTAATTTTACATAATAAAGAGTAATTTCTATGATGGCTCGTGGTTCAAGGACTTGAGTTTTGAGTTTTTCTCTTCGCCCGAGCTAGAGCTCTGCACAAGCCGTATTAAAAATAACTTTGTATCACGGATTTATTAGAACTAAATGCAATTTTAATTCAATATTTCGAAACATGTGAAAGTTCGAGTTTGATTATTTCAAAAATACTCGTTTCTTCCCTACGCTTGACACACTATTATAACATCCTTGCAGGTTGATGATAATATCCAAGACGGAGCTTTCCGTCAACAGTCTCCCTGCATTAATTTTCTCGAGACTACCAGAAATAAACTAATTTACTGAAAGATGCTCAGAACGAACGGTGTGTATGTATACTGCGTCGTATTCCAGTACAGTAGCCGTTCCTGAAGGAAATCGAATTTGGGTTACCCCTCGACTACGCAGTGGAATTTTCAATGCTTCTGCAAAAATTAGTTTTAAAGAACTTGTACGCTGCGGGGACGTAGTCATTATTAGCATGCAAATTGTAGTTTCTTGATGCTATGACAGTTGAACGCGTGGAAACTTGACGTTTCGGTGAATGTAGAAATTCAAGATTTTTGAATTTTTCGGTCTTGAACTGCAAAAACGTTTCTTCACATTAGCGAAAGCAAAATGTGAAATTGTCGCGATACCTGCGTCTTTAAAGGGCCACAGCTATAAGAAGCCCGCTATGAAATATTTTTATACCGTATATGACATAGACATGGTTGATTCAATTTGACGTCCCATGTTGACGCTAAAGGAAAAAGGTGAATATTTATCCATGATTAGACTCGAGATGAATCAATAATAGACTGTCAGACAGGCTGAAAACTGAAAACTCAATGGCACTTCCATTGTACCAAAGAGCTATCCTACTATGACCTTTGACTCTTTTGACGTTTTTGGTGGAAGAAATGCGGATAGCTTTCTTGATATAAGGTGAGGCTTGACGCTGTGTCTCCCCGAGTTCACTTGATGGCCTTAACTGAATTCCAGAGTTTATTCGCCGAGTATCTAACAGCGTCGTGTTGATGAGACGGACGCCGTCGTAGATTTCGATAGAGCACGTTATAATATCTGAGGGAATGAGGAGTTTGACGAAGGGTCTAATGGGCATCTCACTCATACTTATACGTTAGTGAACTCAACTACCCCATTAATCTTAAGGCAGAAAAAAATACTATCTCCCAGTAGTGAGCCAACGACGGTTGACGTTGACAGTCATTACTTCCGAAGTACTTTCGGGTCTTTTGCCGTTTATCGGGATCGGATCAAGAAATGAGGCCGGTCAACAGAAGCGCTGACAGGGTCCGTGGATGTCAGAGATGCGGGAGAAAATATGATCCTACTTTTATGATTTATTGGGGCCAGTGCTATCTACAGTAAGGTACATACAGTATACCTATGGTGCATATGTTACGGTTTGTCTTTGTATTTGCGGTAGAACAAGTTAATAAAATCGTATTTGTATTTTTCAGTGTATTTGAATTTGTAACTATATAGATCATTCACTTTAGGCTTATTACACAGATATTGTCAAAACATAATTAAACTTCAGTTCTACAGTCTCAGGTATTCAACCCGAATCTATTTAATAGCTAAAAACCAAATCTAGTCTACGAAGTCTACGAAATGTTTTTTAATAAATTAAATCCCACAACATTAAGCAGTTACTATTTCCTTCGAGAAAGGTGAGCTTGGATTCGTTTCTAAGTAGTATGACCCACGAACTCTGCAAATTCAATAGGTATAATTAATATTTGGTAATGCAAATGAACATAATGAGTCTGTTAACCACGATTTCTGTAAACCGTCACCTGATCCAACCTGGAACACTGTCGCCCATATAAACCGTAGGTTGACATTTGCAGGAACCGGCAAGATACTTTTTTCGCATACAATCAGCCAGTTCTTCACTGTTAAGATGACAATTATTACACCGGCATGCCTGGAATTTCGGCGTTTCTGAAGGGCCCACTATACTTTCCGTGAAGAATTCGTATGACCTGTCATGGCTGCAAGCACCTGAAATTACAGTTAACATTTTGCTAATATACGGCAGAATGAGCAGTTGTGCTTGAATTCAACGGCTAAATAATCCAATTTGTCGTTGCTCTTACCAAACGGATCCAATCCGCATCCAGCCTGAATATCTCCTCCATTAGGATAAAAATCGGCTAAGCCGACCGGCTTACGAATTCCCAATGCCAGAGCATTACTATGGATAATGTCAACAAATTGAGCCACATTTTGGCTGATACTTGCCGGTTTACCTTCCCAAAGTGGACTTGCTGGATCCAGACCTGTTTGAACCAATTAGAATGTCAGTCAACACTAACGAACATGGTTAGTTTCAGTGGTGCATGAACTGAAAACTTTAGGTGTGCTACACATATCTGTATCTGCGTTATTTGATTACGTTGACCCTGACCTGTCACACGGTTTAGTAGCTGGCCCTTTCCAAGCTTCCTCCCAGCAATGCCCATGGCATGAGCTCCAAGGCTATGACCCACCAAGTGAAATTTCTCTAATTGAACAACGTTGGATTGGACCAGGAAGTTAATCAAATCTGCTGTTTTCCGTCCAACGAGATCTACGTTGAGACTTGCCGTAACATAGTAGGGTGAAGCAGCCAAAATACTCCAATCAATCACAATGACGTTAATTAGTCCCTGAACTGCCAAGTATTCTGTAAAGGAAAAGACATTTTGGCTTATGCAATCCTGTATTTACTGCATTATGTAAATTAGGTCAGTCGAACTCCGGTTTATATTAAAGCTGTGTTTCGCCTTAGTTTGCACTAAAACATAGTCAGTCAGAGAGTCTTACTAGCCCGTGTTCGAAGCGGGAATGGAAATTTATGTCCACTGGCAAATCCATGACAGAGAATTTTGACCGGGGCATTCTTCACGAAAGTTGAGTTGTTCAGGGTATCTTTGTTACCAGGAACTAGTTCAACCGGACGTTTCGGGTTTGACCTAATTAGTAAAAATTTAAGGTTTCGATTAGAAACGAATATATTGATATATCTACATACCTACAGTATTTGTCGACTTACGGCGTATACAAATAAAAATGAATATCAGCCGGATTTGCTTCCTTGATACCAGGTTGATTTGTAGAATTAGGTGGACGCAAAGAAGCTTGAATTAACGTGTTACTTCCGTCTTGACTTGGGTAATAAAAGAAATCCGCGTCAAAATTTTGCTTCAAAGTATTTTGTAGCGTCTCGTCAATATTTATAACAATAGTTAGAACAAACGCTAAGAATTTCCGGACTTCCATTGTAAATAAGCTGTGTTCTACAGTATGCTTCACTGCAGTAAATCTAGCTACTGTGTGAACTGCACGTTACTTTTGGTATATCGTTTGTACACGTCTGGAAGCCGAAACTATATTTAGCGGCTGCAAGCGGTACGCCTAAGGTATACAGTTTTTAAGCTTTTTAATAACTCAATGGTCCATTGTTAAGTACCTACCTGGAAGGATATCTCAAAGAAATGGAGATAAGCCTAATAGTGCCTTAAGGCTGTATTTTCAAACTGAAACAATATATTGACTGTGGACTGAACCTTGCCGCAAGAATGTGGCAAAGTTTTATCCTGGAACACGGAAGCTAAGCCAACGCGGAAAACCGTTTTGGTACCCATAAGCGAACATTATATTACCGATATAGCGCGAGTTTCAGGTGCATAATTCAGCCTTAAGCTAAACACGTGCACCGTGCAGTGTTCTACCAACACGGGTATATTTTATTAAAATCCCCAGTCGGTATATAATCCGCACGCACAGTCACATTATCCAGCTTTGTACGCTCAAAGTATCCCCGACTGCATTGTTAAGTACTTACTCTATACTCCAGTTTACTGAACGAACAGACGGTCCCTTGAATTTTAACATTAACGACACGCTGTTACTTTTATTTATTAGGCTTTTCCTTAAAAAAAAAGCAATTTTCTCTCCATTTCCGGTAACATTTTCCTATTAACAGGAAATCACCTTACCGTTGTTCTCGGTCCTTTCCTAAGTTCAGGAATGAAGTCCTAAAAGTAGAAAAAATACGCCAAAAGTTGAACTATTTCCGCTGAGTCTATTGCTAGTCGCGGAGACATAGAGCCATCATAATGAAAATAGATGCTTTATTGACTCCTAAAGGTAATGAAAGGATATTAGGCCAGTGGCTGACTGTATAGGAAGAATATAAGGATTCTATTTTAGTTGATACGGCAGATGAAGAGTCTGGATTTTCCTGTAATGTCATGAATGTAAAATTGTGTATAGGAGAAATTTGGTATAAGTATTCTGAAAAAAACTCTGCCTTTTATTCTTCACAGAGCTCATTTTTAGGAACGAACGGAGGAAGAATCAATCTCTGTCCCTTAATAATTGCGAGCATAAAGTTTAGTAGGTTCATTAAAACTCGGTTTCAGAGCTAGGCTCGGTGACTTCGGGCTAGGGCAAGCAATGCTATTCCATTCCAACGGTTTTCAGCAAGGTTGGGTGCAAAAATAATGGTTTTATAGGCGTAAATCGTTGATAGAATTTTTAAACGGGTCAATGCAAATATGTATATCTCTCTGTACACGCAAAAAATATTGCATAATTCGGCTATATTTACAATCAAATCATTAGCAGGTATGCATTAAACGCAACGGTGGAAACATTATACAACCCTGGCCTGGTTTGGTTCTGACTGGAAATATTACACTATGAGACTAATGACACTTTCAAATATAAAAATTGACTGCCATCATGCCAGAAAGAAAGAGTCAGCTGAAATGGGTCCTTTAGCTTCCTTTTGCTTCTTTGTACTAACGAAAATATACTGTCGTCGTTCTTACTATGTTCCATTCATGTAATAGCCATATGGAACTGGATAGGTTACAAAAAGTATTTCGTACAGGTACTTTACCTGACATACCACCATACCTTATGACAAATGTTAACCTTCAGGCGGACACGGTACCCGTCGACCTGACCTTAGTATGCATTGCATATAGGGACGCGGAGCTGTAGTTGAATTGAATTTTTGTCTATTTTCTGTGAAAAATATTGATTGGACGAAATCACGTGGAATCTCTGGAATTTGAAGTAAGTACGTGAATTTTGACATCTGGACATGATTTGAGCTCCATAGACCATACAGTGCACTTGAAACCATAGAAGTGACCATTAGTTCAACTGAAAGTGCTCGGTTTGACGTAACCAAATACCTATATGCTGATACTGACAGAATGACTTGACTGACGGTGTTATAATGATGCGTGCCTGACTGCCTGACGCTTCGAGGGAATACAAGAACTATTTCTGCTGATTTCTCCAGAGACGGAAGAAAAATTCGAGCCGGATTTGAATTTTGAGTATTATTATTATACAGGATATATACAAATATAACTTGAAGAAGTATAAGAAAGTTGAGATTCAGAATTCGGATTTGACTTTACGAACTACAGATAGATTGTCTGTATATATCGTATCTGTCAATTCAGTCAGGTGAAGTTAAGGGAAAGAAGAAAAAACTTGACATAATGGTATTGTACAGGCAGATATGAAGTTTCACGCTCCAAGTATATCAAAATAACATTAGTCAGCCTTGATTTCGGATTCTTCACTTCCTCAGCCTTCATTCTTTATGATGATTATTCGGAATCAGGAGTTTTTTCCTCAATTCTTAGGAGTGCTTGTTTGGAACGTGAGCGAATAATCTTCAAAAATTCTGGAATTCTGTATTTTCCGAAAAAGTATTAATATATATAAAAGCCAGATGTATGTCTGTAGATCGGTCGGTGAGAAGCCCAACAACTTTTCACAACAAAGTGGTACTACACAGTTGTCGTCAGGTGAACT
>JAQFYT010003661.1:0-10343 GCA_034694925.1 Ceratophysella denticulata | reverse complement strand
CCATTTGCTCCTCATCGCCCTCTCCTTCTATTGCTACTTCTTCAGCTACCATCCGTCCCGCTGCATTTCCTTCCACCACCAGCCCTGCCCATCTGAGCCTGAGACGACTCCGGTTAAGGAACAAATCCATTCAGATTTACATCTCTCTTTCCAGCCATATAACCACGTTCCAGTCACATTCCTTCTAATTTAGCACAGGGCTCACAATCAAACAAATTCAAATTCAAGATATGTCTACTTTCTACAGTTATTCATATTGTTTATCAAAATTAAACATTCAGCTTAAAGAATAGACGAGCTACATTGTCGTTGATATCAATGAATGTGACCTGGCCTGACCCATTCAACAGGGCACACTATCTGTAGGTCGAAATTAACCGAAGCGGTAATAAAGCTGGTTCCTAAAATCCTGCCGTTAACTTTCTGTAGCAAGAAGCAGCTTTGATCCAAGTCACGGCTTACGGCCTCAAAAGCAACTATGTACTCAAGGATTTCTATTAGTAGTCGGCTCGGAATAAACGCCGGAACTACTGTAGATAGATAGCCAAAGCCCAGCTGAGTCAAATGTAAATAGTGGGAGTGAAGGGAGATGGGCGGATATAATCTGATCTGCTTTCACTTTCCTCGGCCGTCTCCCATGCTGAAACAGGCCGAGTGATGGGCAGACGAGTGCGGAGTTAAGAGTATTAACTGGGGTATTCCCACTCTTTCTTCCGTTTCCTTTTGCACTCTCCCAACAGCCGTCACTTCAATGCGTCTTCCAGAAGATTGGCATCTCCTTTAATTACAGAGACTACTGGGAGAAGAGCTCCTGAAAAGATTCGACCAAGGGACAATAGGAAATGAAACTTTGCCACGTTCGGACCAACACTTTCTCTTTCTCTGATTTTCTCCTATTTCCCAAAGACCCCATTCAGACTGGACCATTGAACCAGAAAAAGAACCTTTAGGTCCTCTCGGAATCCCAGTGAGGAATTCAATTATTCCAATCGACACTTGAGCGGAAACCCCTCCCTCCCACACTCCATAGCCTCCCTCTGTACAGAATAATTAATTTAGCCAATAAGAAAGGGCTGTGTGTTGTGGACGGAAAGTGAGTCTCAAGAGGTTTAAGACTCTTGGGCTCCCAATTCTCTCGCCTCAAGTCCAGAGCCCCATTTAGTAAGAGTATCACATTTCTTTCCACTCCTTCCACTTTCATCTAATTACGCGGACCATTATACCTTCACTTACACTCTGTAATACAATCAGAGACGACTAGGAACAACGGGCCTTCTACCCCAGCACGCTACTTTCATGTAGCTTCGAGTGACTCTTCCGAACATTTTCTATAATTCCATGTTATTTGGGCTCTCATCGGTTGAGCCCGTCAATAAGGGCTTCGAAGTAAGCGTGTCGCCTAGTCTGGACGAGGATCAAAACCGACCAAGACCAAATAACTTGCAACTTGCCCCGTTCTGTTTCCTTGTAACCAAGTCGCACGCATTGACAATTACCAATCTGCACAAAGTAAAGGAGGACCTAGTTTTCTCGTGAGTACCCATCCAGGCCAGTTTGTTGAAAACACTTCTTCGTTTCTTGTCCACATGCCTCTCTGTCTTATTAGAATATTCATGAAGTAATTCGTAACAAGAGGAAGTAAATCAAGGAAATGTGTAATATAAGAACCCTGACACATTCCTGGAAATAAGTAGACAGGTCATTAGGACATGGCATAGTTGTTCCCAGACAACATTCGTAATAAGGCTTTTGAAACGAAGTTCTCTATAATTTAGAACGGAAAAAAGCAGTCCGCCCATTTCTCTTTCTTCTCGAAAATGAAAATGGTGAAATCCTCACGTTCACACTTCACACGCAATAAATTAGTTTTCCTTCTCTCCTCGTAATAAGTCTCAACTTCTATAACGAACGAGAAACATAATGGTCAAACATTAACACCTCCACTTTCTGTCCAACACATGGAGCCTTATGGCTCGGAAACCCCAGAAAGTCGGGCATTAACTTCTCAGCTCCAGTGACATGACATGTGATTATGTAGTGTAGGGCCGAGTGACGCCCTTTCTAATATCAGGTTTTTCACTGGGAATCAATGAGGCTCACCAACAATTTTTCGCACGTAAGCCTAATGACATATTATTGTTATTCTGGACAACAAAGAAGTTTTTGGAACACGTCAGAAGAACATTATACGAAGAGGACATGATAAAGGCAGGGAAGCAGTGTGGCGGGGACGCAGAACGGGTGCCCGAGCCGTGACAAATGCGCTCTAGTCCCAATCCCGAATTTCATTTCAACTTTTCGCCTTGGCTCCTAAAACCCCTTTCCCTTTTGGCAATTCCTCCTGTCCCACAAGAAGGAAAGTTTTCCCTAACCGATAATACTAATGTACGGGTTGGCGGGCCCGGTGTGCTTGGGATGTAACATAAAGTGCTAATTAGTGTCAGAGCAATATGTGGACGGGAACACAAAAGTTGGGTATTCCACTTTCCCTGACTACATACTCACTCCATTAAGTCTCAGGCTGCACTCAGGCCTCGGCTCTTCTCACCAATACCTATGTAGTCTGTCTGTGTTCTTTGTGTCTCTGGGCTTCTGGGTCACGGGAATTAAACTAACGACAAAGGTACGCTAGACTATCCTTTGCGTAATAGTTTGTTTGCCGGCATGCATTTTCTTTAGTTGATTGTGTTGAAGTGCATATGGAAAGTTAGCATTAGACGCCGTTTCAATTAATACCAGTGTTTGAGCTGGTTCAGCAAAACCTTACTTACTGCTGTGTCGAGAAGCCTTGTGAAATGTAGTTAGATGTTAAATTTTGATAAGTATTTCAACGTTACGTCTCAATTCAATCATGATTGGTTGGTGGAGGTCTTTGAGACGCGGAGAAATCGGGATGAGTCAGCAGGGCTGGCAGGTGTTTAAGGTTTTGATGTTGATGAGATGAGATAAGTTGGTGGGTGAATGAGACGGCGGAAGGGTTGAGAGGGGTTAAGGAAGATAAGTGAAGACTGTCTGTCTCTCCTCCGTGTCGACTCCTCATTTCAAACCCAGTCTCTCTGACATGCTCCCTATCTACAGATAGACCAAAACTCAAGTCTATCCTACGATGAAAACGAAAGGAGGCTCCGAAACGGAAAAAAGCACACATCACGACGACCGGATCGAATCGGATCATTTCAAAGTCCTGATAGATGAGAAGATCTTATCTTCCCGTACTTCCCCTCAACTATGCCATTTCCTATCAACGAGAAAGGTTGGAACTGGGAACGTCATTTCATAAAAATGAAATGAGTTTCTGAGCCCTTGCATGCTCCTGTCTCCAAATATTTAATAATGGACTCAACCTGACGATTAATTAAGGCCAAAACGAAACAGAGCACAAATTCACCTAGCTTCTAAATTTTTAATTTTTTGTGACATCTTGTGTCTCACGTGATGCCGAGAACATAATTCTGTGTTCCTTACAGAAATTCACATGTCAGGGAATAATAACCAATCTATTGATTGTCAGGACGGAATTTCTTAAGATTGACAAATGTTTTTCGGGAAAAGGTAATTTTTCACAAGCCATAACCTCCATCCCAGCCGAAGCCGAACTCGGTAGAAAAGTATTACCGTTTCATCCGTCAAACCTTTCTCCACCAGTGGCAGTATAGCCACATAGACGGTGAGTAGATTGGTAAACGATATAGACAATTTTTATCTTGTCATCTCAGATACGGATCTTGTACCATGTTCTAGGTCCAGGTTACGTTTGGTGAACAAAAGTCGAGCCGCGTCATGTAATCGGATACCATATAGTCCAGGATGTAGCGTTAAGTGTAACTAGGACGAATAATACAACTTAATATTTCTTGGTAGACAAAAGGAACAACAGATCACATCAATTTATTCCTGTCAAAACTCCGAGTTTGTCAGATAATAATATTATTCTTTTTCTAGGCAAACTTTAAGTGCCGATGTCAGAACATTTCATGAGTCCAACCTAAACTACATCATTACGCTTACATTTCTTTGAGAAAACTTAACTTTTTCATGTGTGAAACGAGGATCCAGTATCCAGTCACTTTTTTTTCTCTGAGTGAAGAGTCAGACAAAAAAGTTTTCTCTCTCAAATTGCACAAGTCAGTTAAGTAGGAAGTACATGTAACTTTAGTAATGAGAGTCAGGGCATGTCGGATGGTTCATTACCCTAAGGAGTCCCCGTGACTTACGTGAAGGAATTCTACAAATTTCAAAACTCTGGAACTCATTATTCCTCAAGAAAAGGGTCAGGTCAGCAGGCATAGAAGGCACAAATGTACTCACGGAATGGTTTGGTTAGTGAAGGAGGAAATGAAAAATGAATTCCACTCAAAAATATAAATTATACACATTTACAGTATTTCTAAGCTGTTGGGGAGCCCGTCACTTAATCTTTCTCACAATTCCCAGCTATGAATTTTCAATTGAAGACGAGAATATAAATGTTGTCAGCGTGCGAAGAGGACTTGGGGCTCTTAGGAGTCTATTTTTCAAATGGAGGGGACTCAGACAGACGAAGAAGCCATTATGTAAAGAAAAACGTTGCAAAATAAATAAAGTGGTGCAAAAAATAACATATATGCCTTTTAGAACCATAGCACTGTCTAAACTTTTCAGTTTCTAGCCCAGCTGCTTCCACACATTTTTGGGGGGTTTTAGAAATGGAAAGGGAACAAAGCCGGTTTTTCTGATACAGGGTTTTTCTGCCATTTCACTTTTCACTCTGGTCCCTCCCTCCTACCTCTTTTTTATGTCCTCCCGTCTATCTCTGTCCATTCTCAATTCCAAAACTCATAAACAAGACCTGACTTGAGTGGAACTTCCGACCAAATAATACACACCAACTTTAGGACATGCCCAATAATATTCCGCCAAGAGTCAGTGCTAAATGCGGAGGAGATCAATCATTTTTATGCCCCTCATTCCCTACTAACCAAACTTTTATTGTCCAAACTTGAGCTAAATAAGGACAGGGACGCAGAAACTAAGTCTAACATTTATGGCCGAACTATGTGTGCACCGGGAGTCCACCAACCGGGCACTCGTCCCGCATAAAATTCCTAATATATTCTCCTCTCATACAAATTCTGCACTTGAACACCCGGCTCCGCCAGAGCCAGAAGCTTAAGCTACATAAGTCATAAATCATAGCTAACCATTGTACATATATTAATCCGGGGCAGAACCTCACTCCCAGTAATAATATCAAACCTTGTTCCACGTTCCACAATTCCATTCATCGTCTTTTTATATAAAAAATTCTAATTATCAGCGTGAATCAAACCATTGAGCGTGGTAAATTCCAACTCTTTTTCAATGCCAACAAATGGTAAATGAAGGGTTGAACCATGTCCTCACCCTACAAAGAATTCCTAGTGTGGGACCCACCAGTTTCCCCACAGGCCTACTGCCTTGAGCCTTGACTTCAATTGTAGCGCTCTCTGCATGGAAGTCCGTGTTAGGCACGGTAATTTCTCATTGTCCAAAACAAGCTGGACTGGTGCGTAGGAGCTTATTCATGGAGAGCAGAACGGAACGGAGCCCTGGAGCTCCCACGTTTTAGTAATACTAATACCCGAGTGTCCGGCAGCTTCAGCTACTATTCTCCTACTCCAAACATTATGTCAGTGTCAGTTTCTGGGAGTCTCGGAGCATCCGGCCTCACTTGCGTATGCTGCTCAGGTCAGGGGAACGTCAGAAACTACTTTTCTCGCTCAGCACACGGATATGACCAGCACTCTGGATCTGGACCTGGCAGCGGACCTGAATTTGGAGTACTGAGAGGCAATAGGCAATTCGGCCTCCTTTCAAGCAGAAAGTGGAAATGGCTCCACTACTTCCTTCCCGCACCGACGTCCAGTCAATACCCACTTTAAAACTATCAACTGAGTACACAGACACATTATTAAGGGCTCCGCTCTCTTCTACCCAACCGCCGTCAATTCCTTTCCGCCAAATCTTGTAGCCGACGACAGGCTTCCAATTCCAATAAATTCCTGCTACATGAGTCCCTTCCTGTTCAAGGGACTCGGAATTTAGGATAACGCAGAACGTGATGACAGGGACGCTGGTTGTACGTTGAACTGATGAGAGCCAATCAGCGGGGCATGCATGCACCAGGCGGAAACGAAGTCCTCCGATTTCAAAAATAGAGAGCTCGTCATTAGTACATAGCTGAAATACTGAATTGAATAATACTCCGAAGGGGGGAGAGTAGAGGCATAACGTTCAAGGTCCCTGGGTTCATTATTCTCCTATCTGGCTGGACACTGGAGTGTGGACTCGTAAATGAGGGAGTGTGTGTGGACGAGGTTCATTTGGTGAAGAGATGAGATGAGCCCGAATCGTTTTTGGGGGAAAACGAGGAAAATGCTCACCCGAAAATGGACTGGAACTGAGATGAAATGTTGGGGTTGTTTCCCTGGGCCTTCCTGGCCTGGGCTGGGCCCTGGAGCCTCTCCGTGTGTGAATGGCAAGTGAAATGGAGCGCGGAGGACGGAGTGACTAAGATGGATTGGAAAAGGAGCCTTTCTCACTCACTCTAAATAAATCCAATTCAACAAAAGGGCTCAGGTCGGGATGTCCAGCCTACAAGTCGGCAAGGGGGTTCGGAGTGATAAATGGGCCCAGCACTGCCAGCATATGGAGGGAGATGAACATATTTACCTGGAAGCGCTACCTCCAGCAGCCTCCCGCGAATCTTCTCATAAACTAAGAGTCACTACAAGGGAATACCAACTACAGGAAAACATACATACAATGTGGTTCCAAACCGTGTTCCAACATTAAACCAACACATAAATAGAGCATGTACTCCCTCTGAGTACACTGGCTTGGCTACACAAACAAACAAGCTCCATGTAGAACCATTCCAGTGAGATTGCCTCCATAAAATTTTCAAACCATTTCTTAGATAATGGGCAATGTCTCGGGACAGGTTCAATAATTAAGACTGTCCTAAGATTCCTCCTCTTGGCCCATCTTCTGCTTTTCCTCCTTTCGAGAAATCATGTAATTCGACCAAAATCAATTTAGTTTCGAGTTAGTCCAGGAACATATAGCCTTAAGAGGAGCGCAGATGTTCAATGACGCCATTAGGTTGGGGCAGAGTAATCCCATTACACTCAGGATTTACAAGAGGGGAAACACATAAACCAAATGAACGTGAGTCCATCCTCCATTCAGATCAGTAGTCGTAGTATATTGTCCACTGACCATCAATGGTTAGAACTATTAATGGAACGACATGCCTACTTATCAAGCATTACATTAGTCACATTGACCCTGGTGAACAGAGATCCGTGGATTTAACCCAAGTCAAGGCTCATGCATGAACGACTCACTTCCCCGCCCCTTTCAATTTCGAGTAACGACTTTGACTCATTGTCCAATCCACGGTACTGCTAATACAGATGTAGTTTGTGATCCTGGGATCGCATAACTTTTTACGCCTAACCTAAGTTCAATTTAAAGGATGGGTTAGAAAAAAGGACGCGATCCCGGGATCCTAGCCCAGAATGTTCAAACTGCTGCTGCCACTTCTGTTCGTCCACATGAAATCTCAATAAGTTCCATGGATTTTTATGACCTCCGAATCAGTGGGGCCAAAGCACCTCACACAAAAAGTACTTGAAGAGGCATTATTATTGAGATACACCCAATACAGATGTAGGGATACGCAACAACTTCAACTTCACTTCTATATTTTTTTGTGTACGTGAATATTAAGCGGAACAGTGGGTCATCATCAGGCACTCGGGGAAAAAGTGAAGCTGTGGGGGGTTTGGGAAGTTGTCGAACGTCCTGAAGCAATCTGGATAATGGTGGAAGGCCTATGTTCCATAATGTGTAAATTAACCCTGGAGAGCTAAAAACTTTCATTTCAATTCAATTCAATTTGAGATTCATCCAAGGTTCGAAGAAGGGCTGAAGGGCACCATCATCATGCACTTAGGCCCATTGAACAATCTCATTCCTCCAACCCTCACCAACCCCCTTACGGTACGGTTCAGATAATTTAGAGAGAGGCAGACGTCCGTACACGGACTGACTTGTGCTTCCAACAGTTTTAAAATACAAAGTCCCAACCCTCCTGTCAATCAAACGGACTGGGCAAACAATAGGTACGTCTCGGTCCAGGATCGCGTATACTGCCTCTTATGCTGTTGTCTAACATTTTTATGGATTTGCTCATCCTGTCTTCTGTTGATACAGGTTTCGTTGTCTACTTTTTTCGAAATCATCACTAATACTTTACTGCTTCAATAGGTCCTTGAGCTCATATGCCAAATGCAAGGGTAATGGTAATAAAAAAAGAACAGATGTTGAGCCAGCTCCAAATTGGCTTATTTCCGTCAGATTAGGTCCAAAAATTGGTCAGATAAAAAAAATCCGAATTCAATAAAACTGAAGCCCATCAAAACCTGAATTCATGGAATAATTATGCTCTGAAATACGGTGTAATTATTTCAGCTGAAACTCTGATTCATCCTATAACTTCCAACAAGTGAAGTAAAGACTTGATGTTCATCAGAATTTCATTACAAAATCATTTTGTGGCTCATAACTGGAAATACGTTGTGAATATTTCCACTCAGATAATTGGATATCCTGGAGCAATGCTCTGTGTGATCCATGAAGTGCGGATCAGAACAGCTTCCAAACTTACAGGGTTGTTCATAAACCCAAACCCATGGCATTTCGTTCTTTTATTCGGCACAAGTAAGTCGTTCTTTTGTAACATGACATATACCAGAATGAAAGCTGTTTCAATACCAATCTCTAGCAAACTGCAATGCAAAAGCATTCTTATTTGCAAGGTGAAAGCGCCGCTGCACGTGAATAAACTATACAATTAGGTATACAATGTTGTTTAAATGAGACACCACGGAAGCCAAAGAATAAATATTATGAACAACCCTGTAGATATGAGCAATTCCGAGGGAGTGGTGAGATTTAGTAATCAGAGCGAAGTACCTAGGTGTTCATAGAAGTCGGAGGAGTGAGGATGTTTAACCCTCCACTGGATTTAATTATGAAGGGGCTGAAGAAAATAAAATTAATTCCAGGTTGAGCTCAACTCCCTCCAGGGCCCTGCGGCGGTGTTGGAACAGGAAGGTGGGTGCTTTTCCTCGCAACAAAGTGCTTCTCGTCTTCATTTCGTATTCAATCCAGGAAGCGAGAGGAAGAAGAAAAAAGGAAGGAATCCTTCACCCAGGCACAACAAGCCTCAGTCTTTCCTACTCCCTGCATTATTAAAGGGCAGCGGGCCTGGAGAGAAATGGAGAAATTTCGTTCCTTGCTTTCTCTCGTCCGCCAGAAACAAACTACTCGCGTCTTATTTACGTAAGGCCCCACCGCCTTCCCTCCAAGGGCATTCATCAACCAGCCCACTACCCACTACCACCACATCCATTTCGTGAAAGCCTCAATTTCTCTAACCTCCCACTACTGCACTACCGGAAGGAGTTTTTCTCTAAATTCCACGCTTGAACAGAGCACGTCGTCCCAAGAAGGGCACTGATGCCCCGAAAAAAAAGCTGAGAAAGGTTACTTTAAAAAATAAAACTTTCAGAAAACTCTGGGTTGAAATGATGGGCTAGAAAAGAAACATCAAACAGTCCCACACTCCAGGTACAGAATACAAATGCAATTCTGAGCAAATAGTTTCCCTTTCTTGTGTGGACACAAAAGTTTTCAAAATAAAAGTCACGGGCAGGAGACTTGTTCTGGGGCCAATAAGGCTCTTATTTACTCTTCAACGCTAACACCGCCCCTCGATCCTCAATGAAGTGTCTCATCACATCACTTCCCCATACCAAGTCCGGAGTCCGGACCCACTCCCAAACAAACAATTGACGAAAAGGAGTTGAGAACAAGACAAGTTTTTTAGGGCGGATCCTAAACTACCCTGTACTCTACTTTCGATTTTGAATTTGGAAAAAAGTTATCTTTGCATGTCTCGGATATTCGTACGAAAAACGTCGCCCTTTCCTAAACTTTGTTATTTTCTAAACTTCAAGATATATTCAGGTTGAAGGTTTGAGTTTGAAATCTAAACACAATTCAACAACAATGGTGTATTAAGTTTTATTCCTCTCCGAACATGTTCAAATACAAAAGTTTTCCTAAACTAGTGAACTCAAGATTGACAGCCAAGTCTTCCAGGGGTGGGTACCAAGAAGGCCGAATGCCAAGTGAAGGAATCTGGAGCCAATTAAACCTAATTCCTTTTTTTTTTTATTATTTATTGAACCCTGAAATCAGGTTATTACGAGCATTATTTCAATGTAGTTTTTGTCTTAAATAGTAGTATATAC
>JAQFYT010003660.1:0-10344 GCA_034694925.1 Ceratophysella denticulata | reverse complement strand
CTGTATGGGAGGCAGTTTTGCCTCCCGGATGCGAGTTTGGCGTCGGGAGGCAAAACTGCCTCCCTGATCTGGACTGATTGTTGTACCTAAAACACGTCAATCGTGTGTCGTGATCGTGGGTAATTGAAATGCAATGTCAACAGTCAATGTGAACGATTTAAATGTTTTTTGAAATATTTATCGACGAGTATGTAGATTTTAAAAAATGCTAAGAGGAAATATGCTAATACAGGGTTAGGAATTAGTGTATTACAATATTAGGAAAGGAAAGTCAAAAGTAGAACGTGTAAAAATCTGGGTCGCAGTCGTAAGTCGTAATTGTTAACAATTCACAATTCATATGACTTATAACATAATTTACTGTAATACACACAACAGGCGCGGGTGTTGACTATGTATAATTGTTTGCTGGTGGCTTAACTAAAATCGGCATTTTTACGCTTTTATTACAGAAATGCTGCAAGGACTTTCTAAGATCCTCAAGCCGGCTGGGGAGCAGCCAGATGCTTTCGAGCAAAGCATCTCCCAGGCTCTCATCGAGCTGGAGATGAATTCAGACCTCCGAGCTCAGCTGAGAGAAGTCTTCATTTCTGGAGCGAAGGAGATCGATGTCGGACAAGGAAAGAAGGCAATTGTCATCTTTGTCCCTGTCCCACAATTGAAGAATTTCCAGAAAATCCAAATTCGTCTTGTGCGGGAGCTCGAGAAGAAATTCTCTGGGAAGTACGTCGTCTTCTTGGCTAAGCGCCGTATGCTGCCCAAGCCCACCAGAAAACTGAGGAGCAAAAGCAAGCAGAAGCGTCCACGAAGCCGGACGCTTACAGCTGTCCACGATGCTATTCTGGAAGATTTGGTTTACCCGGCCGAGATTGTCGGCAAGAGAATCCGCGTGCGATTGGACGGCGCACGACTCATCAAAGTCCATTTGGATAAGTCCCAGCAGACTAACATCGAGCATAAGGTAAGCCAAACCTTTCTTTCATACCTTGTTTTCCTTGGAAGAAATGACGTGAATAAAAGTTATTTCCCCTTACTTATTTAAAAATTTTAACTGTATTTTTAGAGAAATCTTTTTGCGGCACCATCGAGTTCATTGATTTCAGCTAATGAAATCAGCGATCCACAGTGTGCCAAATTAACCACTTTGTGAGAGCAGGATTTTCTGCACGACTGTCTGTTTTATTTTTATAAACTGAACAGCGTTAGCACCGGCTTACATTTAATAATAAAAATTGCCATAAAACATTATATGTTGTTATTTCTTCTGTGACACAGCGAATTCGAAGAATTCGCAGAACATGGCGAATTGAATCGATTCTACAAAATTGTGCTTTCTTGTTTTTCCAGGTGGACACCTTCGGAGCTGTGTATAAGAAACTTACTGGAAAGCAAGTGACTTTTGAGTTCCCGGAACCCTACTTGTAATCAAACATTTCATTTGTTTTGTTTTCATGATTGAATAAATGCTATCTTAAAACAATTTTGAATTCTGTTTTTTAACAATCAAAATGACTGAACGTGCGGGGATATATTTATTTCAATGTTTTATACGTTGAATGCGGTGGCCAACAAGGATAACTTAGATTATTAAAATAACATACATAGTTTGTAGTAGAGACCAGCATACTAGCAGCAGTAGTTTTGTAGTATCTACGTGTCACTTTCCTCAATAAACGATTTGGTCAACAGTGGAGTGTCCGCCTTGAGAGTTGACTCCGATGAGGATCTCGAGATAGATGGACTGTAGGAATTCACAACTTGAGCAAGGGGATTATCTGTAAACGCATCCGGCTGATGCTGTAGACTAGTACGATAACTAAATGGTGTGCTAGGTGGATTGATTCGGCTAGGAATAACCGGAGGAGGTGAAGTTCCATTCCGCTTTCCAAGTACTTTGATGTAGTTGACAGGGATGAGGCCGATTTTAACACCGTCTGATGCCAAAACCCAGCCTTCTACATCCGCTGGTTGTTGAGCGGCTGGAGCTAAGCGAAGAGTTTGTCCTTTCTTGGTCTTCAGCTCCCGATCGCTCATCACGGAGTCAAAGTCATATTCTGCTGTAGCCAAGAAATGCTCCGACTCACCAGATGCCCATTTCATATCTGTCACAGGAATAGATATACAATTATATCGATTTTTGGTACGTTGACGTTGACATAATTATAGATAGCGCGTTTCCGCTACCGCACCGACTACCAGGAATCATGACATGCTATGCTGCCTGACCCAAATTACAAGATTGCCAACAACTTTTATTCAGGTAGGTTTTTCCTAGATGTCAATTTTACGAGCTACTGGACAACTACACTTTGAGTAACGTTTGAGCGTGAACTTTTTGGCATCTACGAAGAAATAACACGAATAAAACGTATTTGATGACAACAAGATGAATTATTTTGTCTAAAAAATTCCACTAGTAATAGTAAGGTCGGCCAGTCGGTGTCACTAATGAATTCTTTCGCAGTCGGTGCAAAAGTTGAAAACATAATGCATATTAAGTACTCTACTACTGCAAAAGTGCAGTTAAATCATGTTACAAAATTAAAATTCGCTGTATACCTTTAGGAGCCTTTTCCCGACTAGCAACAGTTCGAAGTTTCCATAATAACCATGGACCAAGGAACATAAAACCAAGATAAATCATCATTGGCCATCGAACAGGGTTTTTGTCCTTAGGTTTCAAATTGTTCTCAACCCAGTCTGAAGACCCGTCACCACCCGTCATCTCCGCTGTTGAGTTCCAGAGTGACTCCAATTGTTCTGGTTTTATTTTGGAAATTCCTGAGCACATAAAACAATCATGAATTCAACAATTCAACAAACAGTTTACAGTAGAGTTACAGGTTAAATCCGAATGCTATATTGCAAAAGCTTACCAATAAAGTACATTATCCGTCGAAATAACCATCGAATAAATCTGAAAATGGCCAGTGACGACAGGACGTTCTTGACTCGTCCAAAATGATCAGCCACATCAATCACAGCTCGGAAAGAGGAGTAAACGGCATGATACGTGGACTCCAATGCCGTACTAATTGAACCAAATCCGTGAACAAATGACTCAATGGACTGAAAGGTTGAGGCAGATGATTCTTCGGCCATTTGAACAAAAGTAGGGTATTCATTACCACCAGGAGGAGGTGGTCCGTACATTCCGTTTCCGTACATGCCTGCTCCCGAACCATAGCTGTAATTGTAGCTATTTGGGTAAGGGCGGTAGGCACTATTGTAGTTAGTGTACATGGGATTGCCGTATGACGAGTAGGGCATTCTGGAGTAGGAATTTGAGGCGGAGTAAATAGGCCGCGGTTGTTGTCCAGGTCGCGGCGGTAATGGTGGGGCTGGATTTGGGACCGAGGTTCCTCCGCCTCCTCCTCCAGTACCTGGAAATGGTACTACTGAACTGTGTAGTCGATTTCTAAAAGAAAAAATAAATATAATTAAAAATGATGCGCTCTGCTATGTGCTCTACGCGCTCTACTCCTTTCAGAGGCAGCGCAAGAACTTATGAGAATCCGCCTATAACCGTTACACAAGGCATCAAGAAAATGGAGTATCACGCCGTAATGTACATTTTAATCATGAACTTTGATTTACCTATGCACGTAACAAGAAATGACCCAAAATTAAAGTGGTTCTGGTTGAGAATATCAATATGAAATATGAGTTTATGATGATGCGTAAGGGCACGAGTTCTTGCTCAACACAAGCAACAAATGCAATCCGTTATTTGAAGCAAATATTTTAACAACGTAAGTACTACTTACGTGTTCGGAACGTAGTTAAGTGAATGAGGCTGTGATGATCCATAACCCGGCACCTCCCATGGTTTCGGTGGAATACTCATTGTCTTCTGATTGTAATGGATGGAATTGCCAGAACTAACCGGGGCGCGGGGGAAGTCTGGCGTCTCGTCAAGTCTGGCTCAAGTCTCAGAATGATGGGATGAAGAATCAAATCGCGTATAAATCCTACAAAAACGACGTCAGTATTAGATTCCGCAAGACCATACACATGCCAATGACAGATATTGAAAGGATTAATACCAAGGTCAACTGATGAGAGGTGTTATGACACCTGTAAATCTAATATCTAGCGTCTCAGTCTCATTACCTTATCAATTTCTCAAGATTAGGATTATGTAGCAGTTTAAGTATATTTCAGAACTTAATTGCAATTTCGCGATTTGGGATTCGATTTTGGATTTTTTTTCGCTACTTAACAATGAAATAGGAGTTACTTCTAAACGATTCTCGGACCAACGACCGACCGCCCAGAAGAGGAGCATAAATAGCCCTTACACTGCACTGACGACAATTCAGTGGGAAGTGGGAACCAAAGCTTAAAGTTCAACAAACAACAACATTTTAGGAAGTTCTTATGAGTGTCAAATTATTTATCCGAATATGAATTGAAAAAGAACGAAATTGTTCATGTTTTTCTCTTAATCTTGCTGCTAACTTAATAACCTTTTACATTTAAAACTAAATTACAGAAAACAAATGCGTAGGTACATATTACGATAAGCAAATTAGTTTTCTACAATCGTCAACGTGCAAGGATCAGTTCGTGACATGACTCAGGTGATCTCTCGGCCGTCGGAAGACCGGAGATTCCATGGTCACTCGTCCCTCATACATTCAGACACACACTGAATTAATAATCCAGCATAAGTACAGGAAAAATTTGTGGTGTTGGTATTTGGATATACATAGATTTAATTCGAGAAAATCATTAATCAGAATTACTTAAGCAAGTCTTTAGACCTTGTTACTCGAAAATCTGTATTCCAGCAATTATTCGTAATATTGAACATGGAATAAGATGAGTAAGAATACTTAATTATAGGAAAGTGCATTTTGAATAATCATATTGTATTGCGCATTGTATGTATATTGAAATTAAAATGTTACTGTTACCTGTTTCCAATTATTGTATTGGAAGCATCAGTCAGAATTTGTACATTATAATTTGATTTTGATCCTCTTCAGTCGATGATTTAATAACCAAGAAAAATCAGTGGATTGTTTGAAAGTCAGTCGATTTGGAATTCAATAGTGATGTACGAAGCTTCGGATTCCGATTTCGATTTTTTAAGCGATTTTTAGATTAGCAGATGAGTAAACTGGAATATTATAAATTACTTAATTAAATAGTTGATCTCTTACAATTAGTGTGTTATGATTCTGCTTAAATCATAAATTGCGATTCACTATTCACTATTCATGGTTTATCTTATAAAACTATTATCAAATCTGCTGACTGTGACTGACTTCCTTCCTGTCCTACAATTACTACACATGCATTTTGCTTGAGAGCAAATGCAAAAGTGCTCGTGTGTCGTGGTCTCAGAAAATCGAGCTCAACTGTATAAAGCCCAAAACTCACTGTTCTGCAATCTGCAGCTGATTTGTTGTAAGACAGGATAATGTAGGATTATCGGGATCGGGATCGGGTCGACTCGGGATTAGAGATGGATTGTAGAAGACAGAAGAATAAGCAATACCGTAAATTTCCCAATAGAGCGCCCCGCGGTCTAACCAATTCCGCGGCTCTGACCCCCGCGTTCTATTAGAGTACCGCGTTCTAAAGGGAACCGCGGTCTAACCAAATATTACGCAAATAATTGATCTGAATTAATTTGACAAATAATAAGGTAAACAAATTAACTCGTCAAAAGTTTAGTACCTAATGTTTAAGTGAACTTTATTTCTGTAAATGCCAACTCCTTCTACTTACTACTAGTAACTATGTAAGTAGGTACTAGGTTCATTTAATTCTCTGACTCGTCGCTGCTAACTTCAGGGTCACTGTGATCAGAGGCTTCCATCTCATCAGCACTTTCGTCCTCTGAATCAGCACCAATAACAATTTCGTTGACCTCAGTTTCTTCCTCATCCTCTTCAATTGTTAAATCCACAAAGCTCTTTTCCAAGCGCGATAGTTTTAGCATTTCTCGTGCAGCTCGAGTGACTTTGCCAATTTTCATGCACGTAATTTCATCATCTTCACTTCCATCAGCCTTCAGGGTTAAACCGCATGCACGGAAAGATTTTTTAATTAAATCTTCACTGAGGGATGCCCAGGCGGACTTGACCCACTCAACCAGCAAAGACTTGGGAGGTGCCTTAAGGTTGCCACCTTTAGTGTAATTCTTGTTTTCATCTCCAGCAATCCATATGTCGTATAACTCCGTCAAATGAGCTTTAAATGGCTTATTCCATGAGACATCCGGAGCTTGGACGTATTTTGTGCAACCCCCTGGGATCGTCACCATTCCAGTGTTAAATCCAAGCAAATGGGCCTTCGTTGACTCACTAATGTGACACTTGTATGCATCCCAGACAAGCATTCTCTTTCCAAAAGCGAATGTTTTGTAAACACGAGTGAGCCAATCACGTGTCAAATCATCGTTCATCCAACCATTTTTACTCGAGACAACAATGACACCCTTTGAAGATTCCAAAGCTTTGACTTCTCGCTTAGCGTTCTTGAACACAACATACGGCTGAGAAAATTAACAAAGATTACTTGGTAATTTAGATATAGGTAGGTAGGTAATACTGAAGTTCATAGTCCTCTTATTATAGAATGTATATTACTTTTGCAACTTACCATAATCTTGACACCATCTGCTCGGGCTGCCAGGAAAATTGTTGCGTGAGCTTTTTCATTTCCAGTACTCTTCAAAGAAACACTCTTATCCCCGATTTTTGCAACAGTGGTATTGCTCAGCATATCGAACCAGAGGCTTGTTTCATCCATTGCAATTACATTTGCAGGAGTTAGGGAGAGGTCATTGTAAATCTTGGAAGCGTACATAACGTAGCTTACTAGTTTTTCGCACAATTGATCCGGGTCCTTTTGGGCTACAGTAGTTTTCCGTCGCAATGTGAAGCCATGTCGTCGCAGAAATTTATTTAGCCATCCCACACTTGCCTTGAAGCCTACCAAACCTGGGTCAATTTTTGCAGCTTCAACCTTGGCCCTTTCGCGGATTGCCCTCCTGGAGACTCGCAGACTCTTCTGACGTTGGTCCACAATCCAATCAACTAAAATTGTATCCAGTCCTTTAACCTGACATTTTCTTCCAGCACCGAGAACCCGTTTTAATTGTTTCCCTTTCTTCGCGCTCGTAGCCTTAGCTGTAAAGAATTAGATGACGTTACGATACTTCTTGATCTACCATAATGTAAACCTACAGATATATGCATGGTAGGTATCCACGAAAATCAGCGGAGCTTACCGAATTCATTCGCTTGCTTTTTCCAATCTCGAATAGATGAGGGTGCTACGCCAAACTTTCTTGCCGCAGCTTCACCGGAAGTAGTTTTTGCAAATTCAAGCACTTGCAATTTAAACTGCAGTGTGTACGATTTCCTTGGAGCCATGGTACCGGAAGTTAGAACCTTGTCCTCTCTGAACGTTTCTTCGTTCCGAAGTAGAATTCAGATACCAATGACAGGTTTGAGATACGCGCGAGTTTCCTGAGTTGTTCCTTTCTTTTTTTTGACCGCGGTATATTGGAAACCGCGTTCTATTGGAAACCGCGTTCTATTGGGAACCGCGGTCTAAACCATTCGCCAGTCTTGTGACCCGCGCTCTATTAGAGTACCGCGTTCTATTAGAGTCCCGCGCTCTATTGGGAAATTTACGGTACGTATATCAGCTATTTAGCTTCTAGGAAGAAGCTTCAATGCAGTGGATTTCTGCAAGCTTGAGTTCGGGATTGCTATGTCCAAACTCCGCTACTTGATTCAAAATGGTGACAAAGTTCTGAGTGAGACCGCGCAGCGGCTCTTCATCAAACACGTCTCTAGCCCCCATCAAGACTCCCGAGATGCAGGGTTTTTCGGTGAAAATGTAAGTGAGCAGTTCGTAGTTCAACATGGAAAAGCCTGCTGCTCCGAGAAGCTCACACGTTTCCAATGGCATGGACAATACTAGCTTTGACTCGCCAAGCTGAAAGCAGGTGGGAAGACATTTCTCCGCACTCCCACGCGCCTCAGTAAGCACTCCAGCGCCGGACAGAATGGTTGGAAAAGGCAGACCACCGTGCTTTTTCGTCTTGTTCACATTTTCACCAACACTCTGCACGAAGCTCCGGAGTGTAACACCCAGATCCAGATTCTGCCGTAGTGGAATCTTGGTTGTCAAACAGCCCATCACGTGTTCGAGCTGAAAGTGATCACGGTTGGCCAAGGCCGTACTCAGACTCAGGTCCGTCTGCCCCGTTATCCGGCCCAGGAAAAGGAAATAGGCGCTGAGCAGAAGACTGAACAGACTCACATCCTATGCCGTAGCCAACGTACGCAGCGCTAATGACACTTCATCGCCCAGCTCGAAGTTCACTGAAATTCCGGCTTCAAGGTACTTTTCGGGGTGAGGGCGGCTTGTGGGCAACTTCAACGACGTGAAATCAAGGAGATATGATTTCCAGAAATCCAGGTTTTCATTCAGTGCTGAGCCGGAAAATTTAGTACGCTGAAAAGCCGTATAATCCTTGAACTGAACTTGTTGCCTGGGCATGAGATTTCCTTTTTTGTTGTACAAGGCCGTGAGCTCGCTGTAGAACAGGTCACGCGACCAAAGATCAGTGGCGCTGTGGTGAAATCCCAGAGCCAGTACGGAATAGTCAAATTCTCGTTCAAAAAGAGCCACCCGGATCGGAAGATCATCCTCTAAGTGGAATGGCTGTGTGTGAAACTCAATCAGGCTTGCCCTCATTTTGACCTCATCTGTCTCGACTGCAATTCGCTGGAAGTCCGGGAATCGGGTAGTCACTTCAACACGCAGAGTTCCAGCTTCAGTTTCTTTAATGAGTGTGCGGAGAGCTTCGTGTCTCCGCACGACTTGGCGCAAAGCCACTTCGAAGGCTAACAAATTGAATTCTGGCTGAATACGGAATGAATCGGTAATGTTGAAGGCCCAGTGGAGGGGGTCATGTTTCTGGAGATTCCAGCATCGCTCTTGGTCGAAGGACGGCTGGGCCAGGGCTGTCTCCGCCGAACTCAACTTCGGTATTTCCTCTATTTTAAAATTCCAGTCGGCCAGGTTTTGCAGAAATGTGTGTAGGGAGTTGTGTTCCAAGAGGTAGGCCGTGGGGATAGCCGTGAAGAACTTTCGGTTGACGGCGTTCATGAGTTTCATGGCTAAAATACTGTTACCACCTAGTTCAAAAAATGTGGCGTTGAGAGAAAAGCCGTTGGGTGGAAGAGCCAGCACTTCTGACCACAGTTTGCGCATCGCCTTGAGCGTGACTCCACTCAAAACCTGCCTTTCGCCTTGAGGTTCGAACATTTTTTCGGCGGGTTTATGTGGAACTGAAATTTCGACTTGTCTACGTCTGACACAGAGCGGAGCCGTGTTGGATGTCACTACTCCTATCCAACTGACTGCAGATGTTAATTGACTATCCAACTGATCAGGAGCCAAGGAGCCGGAGCAGACTTTATAACCCTTTTGTATCTGTCTCCAATTCATTGTCAATTCCTAGTGAGAATGCCCTTTCATGATGATTAAGTATTCCGATCAACCTGAGATGAATTTGGTAGTGGTGAATCTGTAGGGAGGTCGTCGAGCCAGTTCAATTACACAATCTTGGGACTTGTTGAACCGGTTTTTCTGTTAGGATTTGCGTGTTTGGACATCGTCTACACTATAATTTAGCATAATGAAATTCGTCCTTGGCTTAATGTCTAACTGGATGTGGATATGAAAGAGTAATGTGTAAATGTGAGTAAAGAATACAGATAGAAGATTAGGAAGGTTTTAATGTAACGACAAGTCCTCAATACACGGAAATTTTAGTTTTAGAGTTCGTTTAGTACTCAACATGAGCATAAGCAGCATCATATTTTAATAACTATACTTTCGCCAATGTACCTTTTAAAGGTTTGTCACAAGTTTGTTTAGTTTACATAATTAATAAGGTTTACACCAAACTCGACAATGTAAAATATGCTAATAGGCGAAAAGAAATTAGAAGCGATATCATAGAATTTCAGCTTGCGGAGTGGCCTCTACGAAACCGACTTCGCATTTGGGATATCTTAGATTAGACGCCTTTTTCAAAGAAATACATGAGTGGTCAATAGAGTCACAGTCACAGGAAAAGCTTTGGTGTGTAAAGGTTGTCGCCGTGCTCTACGCTAGACAAAGCCAAGGGAAAGGAAAAAGGCGCGGGAACAAGCGAGACCCCTAAACGAGGCCTAAGAAAACGAGCCAAGCCTGAAAGACTAGGGTACTCTGTGCTGAAGACGGGCGAGGCTGAGAAGTTCCGGCCTACCTGTTTTGAGCCGGGGTACCCCACAACAGAAGAACCAAGTAAATTCTCGTTTTAAC
>JAQFYT010003659.1:0-10346 GCA_034694925.1 Ceratophysella denticulata | reverse complement strand
GCAACAACATATTAGTAAATTATTGATCCGACGGTAGAATCGACAACTATTTTAGTATGTATATTATAAATGATGAGACGTGAACGTCAACCGCAATGCAGTACATTATTTTGCTGGCAAATATCGACCGATCAAGTCCAACTCGGTTAATAAATTTAAAATCCTGCCCAACAGCAGATTCAGACCAGCAGGAACTTTTAAGTATGGCATACAAATAGTAATAATAAAATAATGGCTTAGCTACAGTTACGACGGAACGGACAGACGGAATGAGTTACCCGATTAGACCCTTAGGGTCTAATGACGTCCGTATAAATTGAATTCCCTTCCTTTAAAACGTTTTGTAGATTACAATTTTTTAAGCTTCAAGCTGTGGACTTTGCAATATGGCATTTCTTATGGTTCTGCAGATATTTTGCGCTTTGTTATTTATTGAAGTCAACTCACAAACAGCTTCCAAGACATTTAGACAATGTTTGGATCACTCAACCAGAGACGGGTGTGACACGCTCTGGAATCAGGTAACCGGATAATTTATATCCCGAATATTGAAATCACTACATATTTTAAAATTATTTACTTGAGATTAATTGTTCATTTCACCTGCAACAATGTACAGCGGTACTGGGTTCGAACTGATTACTACGAGCCGAACGGACCTATTTTCTTCGAGTTCGGTGCGGAGACGGGGTCGGACGGTCAGATCGACAATGATTATTTTCAAAACTATGCTGCTCAGTATAGTGCCCTCATGTTGGTTCTGGAGCATCGTTTCTACGGACAGAGCTTTCCCAATCAGTAATTTTGATTCAAAACAGTTTAAATCATTAAATGTTAAATTATTTCAAATGTGTGCTTCATTCTATTTTTACAACAATAGCGGGTCATCTCCAAAAGATTTAAAAACCCTTACAAGTCAGCAGGGTTTGGAAGATGCCGCTAATTTCTTAAACCAGTACACTATAAAAAATCCACAATACCAGGTGAAATATCAGTAAATACTTAAACATGAAATTAATTTTGAAAACAAATTCTGCTATTGAAAAAAAATTCAGTTTTTGAAAAAATTTCTACTGTGATCTTGACAGGGTGCTAGTATTGTTGTGTTCGGAGGTTCATATGGTGGAAGTCTTGCTGCCTGGATGAAACAAATATATCCGGATTTGATCAAAGCGGCTGTCGCTTCATCGGCTCCATTACAATATACCTATAATTTTACTGGTACGACTAGATTACTCTTTTAAACATTATTCAATTTTCGTATTTGTAAAACCAAATTCTTTGGCACAAAACACTACAATTTACGACATGTGATTAGAATTCTTGGAAACCTACTCCAATGTTCTGTGGGACCTAGATACCAAATGCTACAAACGAATATACGACGCCTTTAATTGCATGGAGAGCCTTGTAGACGGAAACACATGTGCGGGCTACAACAGTGCAGCGGATATGCCATGTGCACTAAAGTAATGCCTATTTATATGTAATTAGGGCGAAATTCCCTACGTGTGGATTTAAATTTGCCAAATAATTTCGTGTTTATTAAACTTGAAATTAATTTCTTTCAGCAATTGCTGTAACTACGACTTCATTGATCAAGACTCCCGAGAAGTATTTTTCAGTAATCTTGTGCTGAGCAGCAAAGCGGGTTGGGACTCAAACTGGCCAAGTTCTCAAATAAAACAAAACTGCAAAATTTTAAACCGAGCAACTGGAAATGGACCTATCGAAATCTACGGAAATTATTTGTCAAAAAAGGGGTACAGCGGTGTATGCGGACGATCGGCCGAAGTTAGTCCAAAGAAACTACAAAGGTCCTTCCGTGCTTCCAGAAAAAAATTGAAAAAATCTAGTGACTTTGATCCTTGGGACTGGCAGATGTGCAATGAATTTGGTGACTTCTTCTCATCTGATCCAGTCAATGGGCTTTTTGGCTACAACACGTTTTCGGGGCTTCCGTCTGCAAACATTTGTTTTAATGAATTTGGTTCCAAGTAAGGTCATTTCTGTATTCAAAGGATGCACTGAAAGCCAAATTGATATAATTTACGGCCAACAATTTGCATTAACAGGTATACTCCGGATTACATAGTTAGCAAAATAACCGCGACCAACACGTATTACAAAGGGAGAGGGTATGACGGGAAATGTGTGATATTCGTGAATGGATCTTGGGATCCCTGGCATCGTTTGGGGATTTATGACGCTTCTCAAACATCCTCTGACAATACGGTTGTATTTGTTCCGAGTAAGTTCAACTAAAATTAAATTTGAATTAATATTCCTGCCCAATTAAAAGGAGAAATAACTAAACCCCCGTCATTATTTTATCAGAGGGTGAACACTGTGATGACATGGATGACCCTACTACGGACGATATGAGAACTGCACAGCAAACAATTCAAGACCAGATTGGGCGCTACCTCAATAATCCGAATTGTTAACCCAAAAAGATACGATATCAATAATGGTGTATGTATTCTGGCTTAATTACAATCAATAGGGTTATACAATAAAAATATTGTGTACGAACATAGCCCAAACGACGAACACAGTACCTATCCTATTTTTAACTAATCTAAAAAATACCATTCCTATTCATTTATTACCGTTTAGCTTACGACGTTCGAACTTAAGAACTGAAAAAAATCTAACTGATGAACTTCTAAAAAATTTTGACAGTTTCACAAAAACAATTTTTTCTTTGAGGTTGCATATCCCTGCAAAGTTGTTAGACCAAAAGGTCAACTGGGATGACCCTGTCGGTCCGTCTGTCTGTTCGTCCCCGGGAAACATACAAACATATAAACAATAAAACTCGCAGCAACGTAGCAGCCTATTCTAATCAGCCCAATTACACAGCAGTTACTCTGGAATTAAAATCTAGACTTTTAAATAACGATTTTCCACGATTTGGAGAATTTTTTCGCTTTAAGTGCGATAAGCCACGGTATATATGCAAACTGATTTTAAGTTGAAAACTAGCCAATAAGGCGTAATCGATTTGCGCGATAGAGATAGTGATGTGTCAGGAAAGGAAACATTAGATGAAGTCTATAATATATGAATGGTGAAAAAATAAATTCTTAATTATCGATTCTAAATTTTTTGAAGTACTGATGTAATGAGTATTATGGGACGAAGTGAACTAGGACATAAATCACAAATGAACCCAATACCCAATCTCCAGAATTCATGTTGCGAAAGATTGGATTCTATGGGAAAAAGATAACAGTGATGATATTGTAGATGTATACTGAATATCACATTTTTACTCCTTGGAGCTACCCACGTCAACGCACTGAATACTATTTAAGAATTCTGCTTTCAAGTGTGAAGTGAGTAATTGCAGACCTCCATTAACCTTGAACCAAGCAAACTCAAATTGCTGGCAAAGGAAGGAACAAATCTCCAGCTTTGACACTTGTTTAGATTCAGCTCTATTTGTGCGGAACGGAACTTAATGTAGATTTATCATGCGTGTACATATATATATATATATATATACCGCACTTGGCTCCATGCGTTGTTGGCGTGTAAAAATTCTTGTGAAAATATATCAGGCTCTCTTCCAGCTCAATCTCACAAGTGTTTGTAATGTACATCAAATAATACTGATGATGTAGGCTAATCTGAAGAAAGTGCTAAAGTGTCGTCTGGAAATAAAATTGTGTGATATAGGGTATTTTAATATTACAAAACCAGTTTTGACTTGGGGGTTCTTAAGTTAATGTGCTCTGGATAGCCTGTCTGGTAATTCAAAGTCATCTTTAGAGGAATTTACAGCAATAAGGATAAAACAAACATTGCTAGCATCAAGCATTGGATATTTGATAATAGAATCGAAAGATTACGGACATATTGTGCTGTGCTAACTTACGTCAAAGCGTGGCGTGCGCTTAATGAAGATTCTGAATGCAAATTTGTAACTTCGACATCACTGAATTACTATTACTAATTTTAACTTACTGGTGACTGAAGGAGAAAGTTGAGAAGGCGGCGGCCGCACGAGCTCCAGTTCCACGTAAGTGTAACGGCATATTTGATGTTTTATTCTTGAAAAATTTCAACTTATATCATTCTTTCCACTCACGGAAACTTTTAATGGTAATAGACTCCTATATTGCTACCTAACCTAAATGTTAAATGAGCCTAATTTGACGAATTTAAAGTTTCGGTGTTCCAAAACATTTTCAAATGATTCGCCACTTGTTGCATCTAAAGCACTATCCGTAGGCAAGAAATTGACTTTAATACTTGAATTTTACAGCTTTTATAAACATGTCAACAATCGTATTGCTGCCTTTTCTATTTTATACTACATGCTAAGGTCACTTAACCGATTAAATTCACACAAAAGTTAACAAAAACGAAAAAAATGTGAATGGGAGTAAACACGATATCCACTATCCACTGTCGAGTTCAAATCCATTTGTCCTTCGTAACGAAACCTAACATATTTCACAATGCTGTAATTGTGTAGAAATAATTGTTTCTGAATCATTTACGGTTATAGTATTGTGACTGGATCACAAGTTGGAAATAGATACAAACTCAGGAATAAATATCAGATAGGAACAAAGAACAAATTAATAGAATTAGGTTTGCTAACACCTAATAACTGCTACAACCCTTTATTCAGGTTTCCACGTCCGAGGGATTTATTTATTCAGATACAAGATTCTTAATTACTACGAAATGTCTATATTTCGTCAAGCTTACAATTAGTATAATGAAGGACAGTACGTATTACACCTACGCGAGTGGCGGGGAATTAATTAGCTGTAAATTAAGACAGGGCGGGTGACAGGACACGACTAACCTGTTTGAATGAAATACATAGATGGAAATGTACATACACGAAGAGTGAAGATGGGACAATGGTGTATGAACACATAAATACTTTTATTTAATGCATAGGGACCACATGAATAATATAACATAAATACTTGGTTTCGGTATTTCCATAATCACAAAGTTTAGTTTACTCATACTCATCATGTTTAAAATCAACTCAATCTGAATTCCCTGGTCCTTATAAAACACAGAGTCGTTTAGCAAATACTCTTATTGGCAATTGTTTATCAATACTTACTGGCGTAATTTATTTGACAGATGAGCCCAAGCCTCATGGGAGACTATAAATTATTGTTATTATTCATTTGACATCAGCTTGTTCTATATAGCTGCACTTAGGAGTTAAGTGCATCTTGGAAGATGCTGAGAAATTCGGAATTGGTATCAACAATAATTAAACGGCTAGTGTGCAACTGTTGACGGATTTTTGAACTGAGAACTAGCCTTTAATAATTGATACACCAAAAATTTGCTTGCAAATCTAAATAAATTGTCATCCAGCAAAACTCAAACCCAAATTCTCGTCAATCTGTTGAGTTGATTTAAGATTTAAGAGAGATACCACACGAGAAAATGGAGGATAAAAGCTCGATCGTTTCCGCTCTGTTGTATGCATAGGCTTGTTAAACTATTGGCAGTGTTTCAAGTACTTTGTGTTTTCCTGTACCTGTTTGCTCAGTGTCTGAATTTAGTTTTATTCAGCTCAGGCTTCAGTTTGTACAATATACTTTGTTACTTCAAATAGTGCATTTTTCTTAGGGCAAAGGTTTAAGTAAAATGACCGGAAATGTGTACACATATTGCAGTTAATCCTAGGCATGCAGAGTGCAAAGCAAAGTAGAGCGATTCGCTAAAAGTGTATTAGGTTAAGACAAAAGTTCGTTATAGCAAAAAGTGGGTAAAAATGCATACATAGTAAAAAATTAATTTGCAGAACCAAAATACATTATAAAGCGCATTACTTATTGGCTTATTATTAAACGAGCCGCCAAAATGCTAACTTGCCGCCAAATGTATATTATTTTATTGCTAACAATAATATTTTTCGGCAATTCTAATTTCTGCACAAGTTTGATTAGGTCAAGTTAGGCTAGGCTAGGCGCCAGCGTTTTTAAGCTTATTTTTTGCCGAACTTATGCAAATTAGAAGCCGGAAGCTTTTGTCGACAAGTTTTAGCATTTTTGTCGGCGCCATAAATGACACCCTTACTTATTGCAGAAGGACAAATTAATTAAGTATGATGTGCATGTAGTATTTTCGCAGATTTCTCAATGTAAAGGTAGGTATAGATTCATTTGAAGATGAATTGGGAGCCAGAAAAACGTAGGTTGCTGTGCTAATTTCAGGTATTCTCATTGTGAGCTTTCATAACGCGCCTTCAGATACTTGCTGTAATTCCATTCATTTCTTGTACCCTAGTTTAAGATTTCGCTGTACTTCCTTATTTTTATACACGTTGTCAGATATTTTTAACATCCGTTATAGTTAGAACGTTGTAAAAACAGTATATACAAATGTAGAATTACTAGTAATTTAAAAATGTCGACTTAAATGCAGTTGCTATGTTTGCAGAATGGTGGACGGAGAGGGGGAAAGCACTGGTGAATTGCGCCCAATAATTTCCGCCAAAGATTCGTCTCCTAAAAATGTTCTGAAAATGAACCTGAACTACAACTTTGTCAAAATTCAAGGAGCATTGAATAAGGCTCTAGAAGATGGCAGCATATCATCCGAGGTCGGATCCGAGCTTTTCATTCGTTTCCTGAAGCAAAATGGAGTCATTGTACTTACTCCTAACAATGCTGAAAAGTTAACTGATTCACTCGCTCTGCTCCTAACTCAACATGCCACTTCGACGTATCTCTGCAAATCCAAGGAAAATATTTTGGAAACACTTGAAGCCAGCCTGGGACTCGAAACGACAGTGAGCCTAGAAGTGGGCATTGCAAATGTCTCGCTCAATTTGAACACTACTGAAAACATCAAAACTATTCTAAACGTGCTAATGGCGGAGCTGAGTGTGCGGTTTTCTGTCATGGTCAAGGACTGGAAGTCTGGAGAGGAGTTTATGGTTACTTCAGACAATGCAGATTTATTCGAACAAGGTACAATTTTAATTTTATGCATCGCCCATCAATTTACGGTGAATACGAGTATGGAGAAGTCGACTTATTCTAAAGAATACTGTGTTTTGTGTGTGCTTATAGTCATATAATGAGTATAGGTATGTTTGTCTCAATTTGACGCCAATTGCTGACGCCAATATTCATTTGATAACAAAACACATTTAGATTATTTGGTCCGCTTTTCTTTCGCTCTAGTGGCGCTAAGATAACCGCCTCCAGGCTAATAGGCACCGGCTTCCGGGCTTAGTTTTTACCATATGAAAGTATTGCTTTTTATACTTTCTTTAATGTTTTTTTTTGTGCTTATGTCAAAAATTATTTTATTGAATCAAACTTAACGCACGGGCCGGCTAGAGTTTGCTAATGACATTCTACAGCTGTCGTGTGCGATACAGGGATCACATACGGTTTAGGATCGCGTACGATCAATTTCATGATTATAATTAAAATTTACTTGAAAATCTCGGAAACAATAGACACAAAACATTCAATGAAATATTACCAATTAATTCTGTATTCCATTACAGGCAACCTAAAGAAAAATGAACAGGAAATTATTATCTGGACGAATTGGAAACATCATCCCGTAATTTCATTTGTAAATTTTGAAGCATACTTCGAATCCCCAGAACATCAGCTCGATGCACTATTACTGCATTTACTCGAGGATGATTCGATGACGGAACTAAACATGTCCATCCTTGAGCAACTGGATAATGAAGAGCTGGAATCTAAGGTCGTTTCCATCCTCAAAAAAATCGATCAGATGGAAACTGTTTCCGATCTAATTAGTGAGCTCAAAATGACGTGTCCAAACTACAGCGGACATTCATGTACATTGCAGTTAATTCTTAACCTTGTCAGCGACAGCGGCCGGATTAGTCTGAACTGGAAAGCATTTCAGAGTCTGAAGAAACACTACCTATTCAATTTGGAAGACACTGCAAGAACAATTTTTCAAACGAGGCTCTCAGCTCATAACGATCACCTTTATGAGCTTAGAAAACAGCAGGAGCAAGCATTGATTGAAGCACAAAATCTCGAAGCATTAATTTCCACTAAAACTGAGGAAATGAAACAAAGGGCAATCGAACTTGCTACTCTGCAGAAGAAATTGATAGAACATACAAATACAGATGCCAGAGCGGCAGAAAAAATTCGGAAAGCGGAACTTGATGAATTGAGAATTAAGGCGGAGCTTGCCGAAGCCAATGCCCAACTTATGTTCAATAATCTCAAAATTAGGGTACGAAAGTATGATGGAGGAAGGTACAGTGTTCTGAAAGATCGGACAAAGAATTTCGAAAGAGTAAGAGAATGCCGTAAATTTAAACAATTGCTAGATTTTCTGAAAACTACAATGTGCTTTGAAATTGAGCCAGACTTCCCCGTGGACCATCCGAATGCTCCAAATTGGCTTATAGATTTGCAGAATGTATTCCAAAATGAGATATTAGCACGCCTACATGTAGAAGTGTCCCAGTGTGACTTAAGGGAAGTAACCGGGCGGTTCATTCTGATGAGTGATGTCATCAATGAACTAAAAGACTTTTTAAAGGGGGAAGAGCCATCTTCAGCGGCCAAAGAAGTACGTGTTATAGCTGCCAACACCATATTTCTTGACACGGATTTGAAAAACACCCTGTTTCACGGAACAAACGTTGTGCTCAGAGCCCCGAACATTTCTGTTGAAGGAGCGGAGGTAAAAATTGACACTTCGGGCTTTGATGGTCCCAGTCATCGGAGCATGTACGCTGAGGATGGGGCCGAGAAAGGGCGATCAGGAAGGGACGGAAAGAACGGGAATCCTGGTGAACCAGGTGGACATGTATATGTTTTAGCAGAAACACAGATTGTTGAAGTAAACCGGTTGAAAATTGTAACAAATGGAGGGAATGGATCCGATGGACAACATGGCGGAGATGGTCGGGATGGAGAATGTGGTTCCGATGGTAAGGACGGGAATGCTAAGGAGTCGGATGATGAATACTACGTTTACCGTCGTGGGACACAAGGACAGACAGGAGGTATAGTTTCAAGTTATTAATGCCCGCATTTCTACTTCATTTAGTCTCGAACTCGCTCAGAAGTTTTTCGATCATAACTGATAAACTGTAAACGTTTATCAGCTTTGGTTATGAGTTACAAATAATGAGGGCTTACATCGAATTCCAGGCAATGGAGGATGGGGCGGGGACGGTGGGAAAGGAGCACTTGGCGGTCATGCTGGAGTGGTTGTGGTCATGTCCAGTGGAAAAGATGTGGCCGGAGAGTTGTTGGATATCACTTCCAATATGGGTTCTGCAGGAGAAAATGGGAATCCCGGAAAAGGAGGTGAGCATTCTTTCATAAGCATAATGATCAGTAAAGAATTGCGATGCTAAAGAACAAGTACAAGCGGAATCTCCAAGTTCATAATTTTTTATTACAATATGCCTTCCACAATGGCAGGCATTGTCTACATTATTGGCAATTCATACTTCCTTGCGAAATTCAATTACGTGAAAAATAATATTCTGTAATATGAATCTCGTGAAATGTTGCCATGAATGGAAGTTCACAATTCTTATTGTACCAGGCTGCCATCCCTATTGTAATTCCATTCGGCTGAACCGAAAATTTGAGTATACCTACAATATTGAGGCTTTGAGGCCGTACCGTGTCAAGAGAACGCAGTTTCGAGCACTTTGGTTTTGGGTGGTATTTAAGCAAAAATCTAAAATGCTATAAACCGCATCCTAAGAAATATTTGCATAATATAAAAAATATTACAGCATATCTATTTTTATGCACGCGCAGATCCGGGCCTGCGGTTGGTAAATTTCGAGTTTCCCTCCTCACTTTACATGTAGATGTGTACACAGATCGGCCCCGCCAGGTGTATAAATTCTAGATAAGTTATTTTAGGTTTCTTAAAAAAGCCCTTTGGGCTTCATCGAAAGCCAAACCTAACCTAACTCGAATTTTTAAATTTTCGGGCGTTTCGGTAAACCTAACCTTATAAAATAAGTCCCACAGGCCGACCTGTGATTTTTTTTATGAACGCTCGCCTGCAAAAAATCGATGCCGCAACTATTTGTTTGGAAGCTGTAATAACATTTTCCCTTTGTTTTTACTACCTATGCTGGAGCGGCTGCGCAGATGCTCATCATGGTTTTAGCTCTGGTTGTTGACTGAGAACATGTTCGGGAAGATTCAAAATCTCTCCAACAATGTGGAAACGTGGATAGGCAATTTTTTGGCGCGCTAAGTCACATTCTGTCTCTGAGCTGTCGAAATCGTAACATTTGATTGATTGCGACTGGATTAATCAATTCCTTCCTGCGCGCTTAGTCCTCAACTCTTCACTAAAAACTGGGT
>JAQFYT010003658.1:0-10347 GCA_034694925.1 Ceratophysella denticulata | reverse complement strand
TGATATTGCAGAATTATTGATTAATGAATTAAACGCTTTCTTCCAGATCTTGAGCGTCGAACCCTAAAGACACGTGCCATGAAAATGATTCGGAAACGCGTGCCGATCATTGGTTGGATTCCCACGTACAAGGTTGGGGACTTGGTGGCGGATTGCATTGCCGGAGTCACTGTCGGACTCACGGTTGTACCGCAATCCATGGCTTATGCCGCCATAGCTGGACTTACCCCCGAAGTAAGTTTCTGGCTAGATTTTAGTCGAAATCGACGCGATATTACATGTGTTTAAATACATCTAACGATATATTATATTCAATTTTGTTTTCAGTACGGCCTATATTCGTCTTATATTGCTTGCTTGATTTACGTTGTTTTGGGTTCCTGTCGTCAGTCAGCTATCGGGCCGACGGCCGTAATGGGCCTCCTGACCTTCCAGACTTGTGGTAATAACTACCCAGCCTGTGCCATTTTAACCGGATTCTACTCGGGCGTCTTTGAACTTCTCATGGCTTTTCTACAACTTGGTAGGTTGTTGGTTGATTATTTCTAGGCTTATTTTAATTGCAGTTTCCCTTTGATATTTTACCGACGCGATGCTTTTTATGTAATCTTCGGCTGTGCCCATTAAGGCGTTGATGAATGGAGTGTTGATAGACATTCCTTGAAGTATATCTTATCGTATTCGTGTATTTTATAGCAACATTATTTGTTAGTTATTAGTAAAAATTCAGACGTACTCATAAAGATGCTTCTTAAAGTTATCCCTGTAATTATACCGTATAGTTCCCAAGTACACGCGTTTGCCGCGTGAATACAGATACGCCCAATCTGAAGCGTCCATATACCGCACAACTTGGGCATATGTACTTTAGATGATAATTAGTGTCTATTATTTTGAAGACTTAATTTGCAGTTACTTTTCATTTTAATTGATGAATTGTGCCTTTTGTTTGCATTTTACGGTGAATTGGCAAATTGGCACTTATGTTGCTTCTCAACGAGCTGTGAAAAATAAGTAATTACAGGGTGTTTTAACATGGTGCTTTTCATTCCGTATTTACAATGGCATTCATATGCTATTCACTTTGACTTCGTATGCTTTCTCTGCATGTCAACGCCCTTAGTTAATTATTTTGCATTTGGATCTGTTCTGAGCTATTTAAAAATAAATGCTAGATTGTTCAATGAATACCATACGTGTCACGAGTCACGACTACGAAAGATTTAAACTGGGTCCATAAACCGTAACCTTTGAATTTACGAGGTCTGGTAGTCTAACGGAAATGCGAATTAGTACTGTTAATGAATAAAAGTAGAATGAGACGCGAACTTATTGGTTTACGGGTTTATCCAATAAAACATCATTGGTAATAAATGCGAAGTTTGTGCAGATGTTTCATTTAACAACCAGGTACAAACCTTGACTAAAAACTCAAAACATAGCCGATTTAATCAAACAAACCTACTTCGATAACTGCATATCATATGTTATTACGTTAATCGATTCACTGTTGTATTTTGTGGAATGATTAATCCCATGTACAGCATAGCTACTTATCGTCACAACCAGATAAACTTTAAATTTGTTATTTCATTACCAGGTTGGGTCGTGAGCTTTATTTCGGAGCCGGTTGTAATTGGATTCACGAGTGGAGCCTCGACAACGATCATTTCTTCACAGATCAAAAGTTTTTTCGGAATTCCGGGGCCCAAGGGCAGCGGGTTTATTGGCTACTGGGAAGCCGTATTCAGGGATATTGGGGACATTCATCTCGGGGACTCGGTTATGGGCGTTCTATGCTTCATTTCCCTGCTCTTGTTACGGGTAAGCATTTTTGTCTATTCATTTTGTGGCTTAAGTTGTCCGATAGATGTTGATTTTGTCCGATACCTAGCCCTTTCTGCAGTTTTCGACTTTAATTTATAAAAGCATATTGGTATGCAATTTTATACCTGTAAAATATTAACGTGGTTTAATTTTTTGTCATCTCATTATCTTTATAATACTTGAAAATCGGGCAAAGTAATTAAACGGTATCAAATTTTTTGATTTAAATGGCGTCAGTAGAACAGGACAAAATTTGATAGTAAGACTGTGTTTTACGATAAAATGCAGATAAATGCTTTGCAATTGAACAAAGGTCGATAAAATTTCTATACTATCAGACAAAATACAATTTAAAAGCTTTATTTTGAAATTTCAAGCCGAACAATACACCGTTTTTCCTGATCTCTATAAAGACACAATTCAAAGTTAACTAACCTCCTGTTCCACAGAAACTTAAAGACGTGGAAATCACGAAGAAACCAAACAAGATCATCAAGAAAATCTTCTGGCTCATCTCCGTCTCCAGAAACGTGATCATCGTCGTAACCACAACCATCATTGCTAATATCTGGGGAACTCCGCCATTCAAAATCGTAGGCAAAGTCCAGGGCGGATTTCCGGAAGTCACCCCTCCACCCTTCCAACTCCCAAACACGCATAACCTAACGGAATTCTCGGAAACACTTAGTTTCACCGAATCATGGAGTTTACTGAAAACTGGACCAATTGTGATTGCCATTATTGCCGTTCTTCAGAATGTAGCTATTTCCAAGACATTTGGAGCTGGACAGAGCGTTGATGCGACGCAGGAAATGTATGCATTGGGAATTAGTAATGTCGTCGGTGGATTCTTCAGTGCCATCCCTATTTCAGGGTCATTCTCCAGGTCAGCGGTCAACGAAGCTTCTGGGGTACGGAGTCCGCTTGGAGGAATGTTCACAGGTCAGCTCAAATTAGTGCCGTTAACCAGATCAACCCAAAATTTCGTGATTCCATTCCATTCGAAACTTAGTTTTTCTATTTAAAAAATACGAAAGTTACTATAGTTTGAAGTTCAGTTTGGCCAGTTCTAGTGGTTGCTTGAGTCTTCGAATAAATAAGCTCACGGTTAGGGGTTTAGTAAAATTTGTATTTATAATTTATGTAATTCGTTTTTTAATTTCAGGAATTTTGGTATTATTCGCCCTTAATTTCCTATCAAATTCATTTTACTACATTCCCAAAGCAAGTTTGGCTGCTGTCATCATTTCCGCCGTCATGTTCATGATTGAATACGAAACACTACTGCCAATGTGGAGAATTTCCAGTAAGCTGTGCGGCTTGTTATTTAAAAAACAGTCAGATCACAGTTCAAAACCCAGGACCCAAATGAAACGCTTATTATTTTAACTTTATTATTTTTTTTATTTTTTTTTTAGAAATCGATTTCTTCGCCTGCATAATCACCTTTCTGGCATCCCTAGCCGTGGGCATGGAATACGGAATTATAATCGGAGTCGTAATCAGCGTCGGTTCAATTCTCATGAAATCCCTCAAACCCAAAATCCATGAGGACATCAAAGTCGAGGAAAACACAGGGACACGCTACTTCCTCATTTGCCCTGACACGGGCCTCATGTTCCCGTCTGTGGACTTTGTCCGAACCCGTGTGAACAAACTAGCCCTCAAATACAAGACCATCAAGTACTACTTTTTAGATTTTGACAAATGGAATCAGCACGACTACACCGGAGCCACTTCCTTGGTATCCCTCGTCAAAGGTCTGACCAAAAATGGTAAAACGCTTCAATTCGTCAACTGCTCCGAAGCCTGGATCCAGGTATTGCAGGATGCTGGAATGAACAAACCACCCGTTATTGAGAGAGATGATATTCCGGAATTTATAAGGAAGGCTGCTGTGAATACAATTATATTGAATCTTCCAAGCTCGAATGGAAATGGTGTCGCGGTCATATCGGATGCTAATAGTCATTTGGAGCCCGCGTCCATTACAGTGACAGTGAATGGGACGACGAAGGAGTGCTAATCCTATAGATTTCTTCATTGCGTACCTTGACTTCTATGATACCTGTAATTATTATTACCATAAACTAATTTTTTACGAATGTAGATTACATAAAGTTTTCTTCGGTGCGCTACCCAGCGAACAAATATAGTTTTTGTTAACCAGAACCAGATTCATACCTAAACCTAAAGTAAAACAAATTCAAATAATGATTTGTTTTGTGCAACAAATTGTACAATTTTTAATCTTGTCATTACCTGCCAGTTGACGTTGGTACATATTTAGTTTTAAATGTAACCGTAAGCATGTATTTTAAAATTTTAAATGCTTCTGCCCGATACTGCTGAACAGCATTCTTGTGCCTACAGTATCAGGATTTAATCGCGTTTTTCTTAATGTAATTTGTAATTAAAATTAATGGATTTGAATGGATACTGTTATATTTCTGCTACGAAAAGCGTTGCTAAAATTACGCGTTGATATTTTGTGTCCGCAGTTACTAGTTTAATAAGTTAGTAACTTATTCTTCCAAGAATGCCCTGTACAGTAAACCTGGTTTAATGACCAGCGCTAATTTGACTTATTAAATCGGCACACTTATGCCGAAGAAACAAGCGGAATTATTCTGTTGTTGGCTGTCTGTTTATTTCGCGCACATACATGTAACAAAAGACTAGCCTGGGCAAATCGGTCAAGGTCAAGGGTAATTATAATGGGCTATTATTTTGCTGAACTTAAATAATTCAGAAAATGTCCATAAGGATAACAGGTTTTGCCTCTTTTCCATGAATCACGTTTGCCCATAGGAAAAACAGAACTATGGGCAGTTTAAATGGTAGCTATGTTAGGTTAGGTTATGCGTTTTTCATATGGGCAAACGTGAATCATAGAAAAGAGGCAAAACCTTCCATGGGCAAACCTGTTATCCTTATGGACATTTTTTGAATTATTTATGGGCAGTTTAAATGGTAGCCGTAATTAATTAATGACCAAGGGAAATAACCTGAATACTGGACTGGTACTTCGGCATTGATAAACTTAAAATGTAAGTGCCTAAATCTAAATGCAGGTAATTGTCGAAGAGACGAATGACGGAATATTGTACAAACAAGAATTACGTTTATTCTTAAATATTGTATTCCAGCCAGATTACGTCCTGTTTCAATTAATCAATATACCAAGGACAGTAAATTCATTTTATCAACAATACCATATTATTAGAAACTTCCTGAGAAGAAGGTAGTGTAACGAAAAAAGGTCACAGAGGAAACTCGACAGAGTATTGTGAAAGAAATTAAGATTAAATGCTGGCATTCTCTGAGCTTAAAAAATAACTTGATTTCGGAAACTCTACAGTAAGATGGTAAAGGTAGATAGTCATTATTGGAACTAACAGTTATTTTATGATGAATGATGAATCGTTACAAAAGAACAAAAACTTGAGTTTATAAATATAAATACAGTAGAGGTGGTTGCATGAGTTGGATGTCCTCTTAGGCTGGCTTCTGAGTTCCCTTCTTTCCAATCAGAGACTTGTGGATATGAGGAATGACACCTGGAAAAAGACGGAAATTCAAAATTAGCATATCAGGTTTTGACTGTTACACGCTAATCTAATCAACAAAACTCAAATATTCCGAGAAGGAAAAGGAAAAATAAGTAGGTAAATAAATCGTACGTACCTCCTCCAGCAATGGTGGCCTTGATCAGTGAATCCAATTCTTCGTCTCCACGAATAGCTAATTGGAGATGGCGGGGAGTAATACGCTTCACTTTCAAGTCCTTGGAAGCATTACCAGCTAACTCCAGTACCTAGATTCAGAGAGAAAATGAGGTATGTTAAAAAATTACGCGTTTGCATCAAGCCTCAACTAAATTCCCCAGAACCCAGAACCAGAAACATATTAAAGCCAAAATCTACATCTACTTGGCACTTGACTTACATATTAAATACTGTCATACATTGGAAAATTGCAATGAAATCTGAGATCCCTCATGAATCAGATATCAGATTGAAGATAATGAAATGGGGTTATCATATGGCATTATAAATAATTTGAGCCTTGAATGCTTGAACCCTTCTTACTCAAATCAAAATAGCAACCCAAAATCACGAAAGCGACTGTCCTGTCACTACATGAACCCTAACCCGAGCCCAGTAAAGTCAAACAAACTTCCTGCATCTAAGTAGGTGGGTATCCAAGTATGTTGTATGTAGAATTCAAAACTTGTCGTTTTGTCAAATACTATGGATTTCATGGACATGAGATGCCAGTAACCTACATTCCTACACCCTAGGCATAAGGTATTTATAAAGTGATACTTACTATAGTCTAGTACTTAATTCTTAACAAGGAAAGTATCTAACTCAGACTTTGAATGAACTAATTTGTAATTGCAACTTATTTCAAAATAATCAAGTATGAAGACTTACTTCGGCAGTTAGATACTCCAGAATAGCAGCACTGTAGACAGCTGCGGTAGCTCCAACGCGCCCATGGCTCGTTGTGCGGCTCTTGAGGTGCCGATGAATACGTCCTACAGGGAACTATGGAATCAAATAAAAATGTCATGATTATTAAACTAATAACTATCCAATATCGCGTAAACATTCAACATGCCGTTAAACGAAAAATGCAACCACTGCAAAAAATGATCCAACACCCCAAAAACTCACTAACCTGAAGTCCAGCTCGTGCAGATCGTGAAACGGCTTTCGCCTTAGCTTTTCCGGAGTCCTTTCCAGCTTTACCACCAGCCTAACACAATTACCAAATCAATCTAACATTAGCCAACTCTCCAAAACAATAAACTCAAACTGGAAATCAATGCAAAGTGCACAGGGAGAAAATGGCGGGGAATGTGAATTGCCAAGCGGGCCACTGTCTTTGTACAGAGGAAAAGACCCAACCGCTCGAAATCCTTTTCCGGCTTTTCACTCGTAAAGTGACTAAAAATTCGAGTTGGAAGGCGGAAAAAACGGGAGCATGGAGCCAGAAGCCTGGTGCGTCGAGAGAGGTCAAAGGTGACCCTGGCCCGATGACCCCAACTTACCATTTTGAGGAGAGTTGTCCGAGCGGTCTGAGAGATGTGGTGCTTAGTTGAGGGAGAGCGGAATGGGAAGAAGAGGGACGCTGCTGCAGTTCTGCTCGGCTGTCGGCTTCTCGTTCAAGCTTCTCTGCTTTTTTGGCTTTTCTTTCTTTGGTGCTATTACTGCGACGGCGGTCGGTCGTTCGTTGAGTTTGGGGGAGAGGCACTACGGGAAAAGAGCGCCAAGTGTCGAGTCACTCAGGCAGGACCCACCCTAGAGCCTCCTCGGGCTACACCACATTTAAATATGTATGGGGAGACATGGGCCCTTGTAACCTCAAACCATGGGCCGACCCTTCACTTCATGAATAGCGCCTTATTGTTGGACGCCAATAAGTCGAGGAAAGGGTACACGATACATGATACCAAACCAAACATAGCCCATACACTAAAATAGGAACAGCTACGACATAATTAAGGACGCGGAACGCTTTATTGTGGGCTTTTGGGATGGATGCTCTCTTCAAGGAAGGCTTATCAGCTTCAGGGGTTATTGCTCGTTTTGTTTGTTATAAATATATTTTTGTGTCTTTATTTCACGGACTAATTTTGGAATTAGAACTACAATACAGGTATAATGAATAAGAATGAAGCATATTATACATTATACCATTATACTGTGTGTTTATTTCGGCATGGGCCACCCGTTAATATTTGGATTTGCCTAATTAGATGTTGGGTGACATTGACAGGTTTAGGTCGTGCGGGAAGTCTAAGACAAGATATAGAACCAATAGAGTTTTCCATATTCCAATTGTGTACGCAAGCAGCGCCCAATTAATGACTACCTGTGTACATATGACTTGGCTACAACTAACTATACACCGATGAATATGAAACTGTATACCAGTAGTATGCATTATTTTTTAAACTTCTGCTTGAGGATGTAAAGCGCATTGTAATTGTGAAGAACAATCACAAATTAATGAGCTTTATTGTAGATATATTATAGATTTATAAAGCTAAGAATAAGCAGCCAGTCAGCAGAACTGTCCAGTGAAACTGATGACCTGTCAGAAAAAGCATATTTTTACTGTGATCTGTATCTGTGGGGCAGCGGAAAAAGGGCGAGATGCGAAGCTAATAAATAAAGTGCTGAAGTTGAATTTGAGGATTTGAGTCACCGAAACTCGAACCTGATGGAGTTTTTGTAGGTAGTGAACGGGACGACGACGGTCTAAACTCAGGCTCTACTAGTTGTGAGTTGTGATTTGTGATGAGTTCGATAGTGGAACTTTTCAAATTGTATGTATGTGTGTACGCCCTACTAAAGCAGGAAGGGTTTGATGGACACAAACAGTGGCATAGAGCTGCAGTATAGCAGTACTCAGAAGTTGAGTATGTACTATTAGGATACATGAAAGGGTAATTAAATCGTTGCAAAAAAAATTGAAAATGAAATTCAGCCTCCTAGATTTTATATTGCGAATACATAATATGGTTCCCTGCTACTACCCTGTGAAAACGCTTGGAATGAAATTTACGACTCCCTGATTTTAATGATGACCGACTATGAAAAAAGATGTGAACTTTCAAAATATTCAATATTGCATAGCACGCCCAGCTCGGCTATACCAGAGATATGCGAACCTGTTTAAGGTTCATTTAACTATCAACTTTACTAATTTTCATCAAAATTTACTAAGGTTCATATGTTACTTCAACTAAATTACCTAATAAAATAAGCTCCAGCAGGTTGAGAGTTATATTCCCATGCGCATGTGCATCAAACGTTGTGTTCTGCGTTCGAGCGGGGCGGGGCTAGGATCATCCCATTCGTTCTCATAAGGCCCTTCTGGTCTATTCTATTGAAATGAAATGAAACACGTCAGGTCTCAGGCTCATCTCAAAGCACATGCACCATCTACGTCATGTCAGTTTGGTTTTAGATGCTGGCTTGTGTGTACATTTGACTCTTTATTCGAACTCAAAATTATTATTCCAGAGCCAGGCCGGGCTTTTACTCTCAGTTCATTATTACATCCAGCAGCCTTACTACGACGTTATTTTTTTGCCCCGCCATAGAGATGTTGAACTCCGCTTGAACATTTCCAAATAAGCACTCTTATATTGGAAGTCCCAGAAAAGTGGTCCAGCTTAAAATCTGAAATGGGAGACGGTGAGCACATTATAAATTAATAGTACCAAAATGTATTGTTATATGATTAGAGAAAAAGACACGAACTTTGTAAGAGGTTTTTCGACAATGATGGACCCACAAAAATAGGCTCACCTGATGTCTGAGTCTGCTACTCATTACTGGGCGATGGTGCTGCCACCACCGCACCGTCGCTGTTGGGTGCTCCAGTTCTATTCAAAGTCAAATGAATAATATGTTAGCGGGCATGCGCAGAAGATATGTTATGGATTATGGATCCTTGGTTTTTATGAGCGATTTTGAGAAGTAAACCTGCCTGACGGCACCTTGAAACCAGATGGTTACTGGCAATATGACATTGGCTAGATTTTAGTCATGATGGGAATATTTAGAAAAGTCTGCTTTGAATTTGTTGATAGATTTAAAAAAAAATTTTTTTTGTACTTCAGTTAGAATCAAAACATTTGCGTAAATGATTCGAATTGGGCTCCCTGGAACATACTATATACTGCTATGGCACTTTGAGTTTTAACGCTATTAGGTACATGTTTCCCATGAACGAACGAACTGACGACAGACAGGGGCGGGGTAGGGGTATCCCAGTAGACCTTCTGGTCTAAAACATGTCAGTCATGTGCAGCGATGAGGTGGTATATTAATACAGGAGGAGGGCTCAAGCTCGTAAATGCTCATGCACCATCTACGTCGTCAGTTTGGGTTTAGATTCGGGCATGTGTACACACAGTTGACGCCGGCTCTCTACTCAAACAAAATTATGTTATATAATAAAGTGCATGCAGTACAGAGTTCGTGGTTCGTACCTTCCGTTTCCATTTCATTCATTCGTTGAATCGCCACTCGCCACCAAGAGAAAGACCACGCGACGTTCATTTGTTTGGCTTCAATCGCTGTACGACTGACCTCTGACCTCGGATTTAAACACATCTTCGGTTCAGTACAACAGGTCCAAGTCTGAAATGGGAGACGGTGAGCGCATTATAAATTACAACTACCACAATTTGTTGTTATAACTCGAGAAAAAGGCCCGAACTTGTAAGAGGTTTTTCGATAATGGTGGACCCATACCTATAAGGCTCATCTGAGTCTGCAACCGCTACCGGTGCTGCCACTATGCCGTTGCGTGTTGGACGCTCCAATGCTCCTGTTCAATTCAAGGTCAATGAGATAGAGATAGATGTAGGGGGTCGGGTGCAGAGGATAATAAATGTGTCTGAAATATGAGTCAGGAAGCCTTGAAATACTTACTCCAGACAACAGAACTAGCCAGATGTCGATCGGTCGGTGGGTGAGAAGCTCAACAACTTTT
>JAQFYT010003657.1:0-10347 GCA_034694925.1 Ceratophysella denticulata | reverse complement strand
TTGTACTACGAGCGTGTGCTACTGTTACTGTTATGTTATCTCTATCACGCGTATTCTTAGATATCGCACTGGGCCACTCACAAATAAGAAAGTTAGTGCACAGAATTGGAAACATAAAGCAATTGAACCACATGCAGGATCCAACTCTATTTATCTCATAAGATTCACTGACAAATAAAGCAAAATGCTCTTTGTTGGTGGCATTCTAGTTATGGTCACGCTTGATTCATGTTGTGATGTGCTAATTTCTGCTTTTTGTTTAAAATCTTGAATGATGTAACAATTGCGTTCAATTTTCTTATCGAGGAAATTATTTGGGACCATAATTTATTTGAAGCACAAAAGAGTTGGCCATTGTATTTTTTTGAAAAATGTTGTGCGCGCTTCTATTGGCTTCATATTTTTATGTTTGCAATTTTTAAAGAATGTTATTGTAATTTCGTTGTTATACGTAATTGTAATAGGTATACATGGTTTGCTCGAAATATCTTAGATAATAGTACCTATTTCCATTGAGAGGAAGATGAATGATTCCGTACAGCGTTGTTATTTCACGAACATAAGCACAACACAAAAAGGGTTGAAACTTGAAACAGTATTAGATTAACTTAGCCTATCAGAGGTTTTTATGCGCGTTTTTCAGGACAAGAATTTAGTTTTTTAATTGAATTGTTACTAAATGCTTCCTATGTATCTATGTATGGCATGTGCCTCATTTGATTTCGACTTGCAAACCCTACTTCCAAATCTGAATCCATTTATTTGATGTTGTAGCTGACGTGGTAAGGAAGAATTTATCGAAATTGTTCTCTCTAAAGGTGTTGATTTTTTATTGAGTATGGATAGCTAATTTTGTATCAACTTTATCTGGCGCTAGGAGGCTTTTTAGTTTAACTGTTAACTGTGTTTAATTTAAATGGAGCACTCGTGGATTGCGGTTTCTTACGGTGTAGCATTCGCTCATGCTTACATCCGTCCCTTTCTTATCGTGTTTCGTAAGTATTTGTATTAGGACCAGAACATGACCATACGTGGATATATATTAAGGTACTTAGTGTGTTGCTTGCTTGGTGAGGCTTTTAAAAATTGAAGTGAGGTCATCCTTTCCCTTACTCGGTTTGCTAAAACTGAAGGTCTACCTGCGGTTAACCCTGTTTCTCGGATTGGCAGTACACGGTTATAATTAAAATTAATGCATGTGCTCTGACGGCTCTGCGGCTTCACGACTGGAAATATACTTGGTCCTGATATGTCGCAAGTCGGATTACTGATATAGGTACGCATAAATATAGCTTATTATGATCGGTCTTGTGAATGCGGTTCATGGCGTTGTATTTCTACTAATTAACTATATTTTGTAGTAGCTAGTTCTAGGTTACTGCTTAACAGTTTATCAGTTGGAAGTGGCAATAGTCTGTATGTTCAGAACTTGTTCGATTTCTAAAGTGGTACATGATCTCATTTTACCATCAAAGATATTAGATATTGCCTATTGCTTGGACCGGGGTTTTCGTAACATGGTACACTTCCGCCACTTTTTGCCTGAGTTGACATTATGCAATTAGGAGTGAACATGTCCTCCCCGTGCAACGTGCAAAGTTCATCAACTTAGTCTGTCATGACTTGACACGAGTTTTGAGCAGAGGTTCGATTCTCGAAAATGCGAATATTGTTGTGCTGTATGTAAGAAAGAAGGACCTGGCATGGCAGAATAGGTTTATCCTGTGCAGTTGAACAAAGAGGTAGTTTACACACCGAAGAGACTAAATGGATCTATTTATAAGTCCAGTCCATAAATATTACAAGAGAAAGAAGGTGACATTTAGTACGATGTACGAGACTCATATTCCACTGCATCTCATTGGCTTAGGCTCGGGAAACGTAAATTACTATTCGTTTTACGTACGTAGCCGTTAAGCTTTAGATTTTAGTGCATCGGATGACACAGGTCTTTCTTTGCCAAAGAGTTATTTCACGAGTGCCTCACACGCGCAGAATTATTTACATACTCGAAATACAATATTTCTTTTATTTTACACGGTATTTGGATCCATTAGAAAAGAATCTTATAAATTAGCTTGGGTTCTACGAGTAGTATACAGGAACAAGACTTTCACTTCAAACTTTAAGCTCCGGGCGGTATTTATTAACTATGAACTATTATTGTGTTACATATTTTATATAAGATCTAAGCCGTTGAATTGTAAGATGCTTGCCTGACGAAATGTAGCGGGTGAAGGATCTCGCGTTTTCCGGACTGTTATTAGGTGTACAAAAAATTGATTATCAAATACCGGAAGAGATGCCTCGATCGAGATGAATCACTTTTTTCAATCATCGCGTTGCTCAGCTACTCTCCGTACCAGGGCTCCGTACTAATAGAGATGCAGTGTTTCTCGGAATGCAAGAATATTAGATTACGGAGTAACATTGTAAAAGAGTAAAATGAAAGGGTTCTTCCATGAAGATGGATTTACTTATTTGAGCCAGTTTTTACTTGAAGTATTTGAATTTCTCGTAAAATTTGTACTTGACCTTAATGCTGAACTGGGCACTTCAGGGAATACATAATACATGCATATCACCGTATCCTTGTAAGTACACCGGAAAATCTTATCCATTCACAGACTAATTCGTCGTTGGTCTCTAACAATCCCTATGTTTAGGGTTTTCTACTTCAGCTTTACCTAAATTACCCTAAAGTATTGTTGTACCTTTCGGGCAGGAAGTAGCGAGGTACCAAATTCTATGGTACGAACCTTTTGCACAAAGTAGGTGTTATTGTTTAACAACTTTACTACACTACGCACTATTTCGACTTTGAGTGGGCATTGCTCTTTGAGGATTTTCCGATGGTTCTTTTTTCCTGTCAGAATGAAGTAAAACGGTAAACACTTCAGCAAAAGTTTGGTCTTTGATCTTTTTTTTTTGTGGAAACGCTGTTACAGCGCTTATTCATATAGGTAGTAAACCAATGCATTGATGCCTTGCAGCTATCGATTGTGAAGTCAAGGAAGAATAGTTTTTCAACTTCAGCACACAATTGGTTCCAGTTTCTTAGCTTCTTCGGTGTGGAGTCTTACGTGGAATATGGATAGAACCACGGAAGCCGTTTTCTTAATTTAAATAATACGCTGATGGTATTTTTTCTGATTTTGCATTAAATTTAAATTCATACGGAAACAGCTACAAATGAATTAATACCTACATGTTTTCCTCTACTCACTCAAGCTATTGATCATCACATATAGCACGTTTAAGTAATTGCAAATAGATATAGAATATAGAATCAACTGGCTTTTGTAGTGTCACAGTCTTCCGTTTCACAGTTTTGCATTGAATGTATCACATGTCCCGAGTAGCTAAATAGCTATGTACTCATGTCATTTCTGTCAAAAACGTAAATCCAGATCTGGTGTCTATAAGATTCCTAGCAATACTGCATGAGTGATTAATTGTGGGCAGTAGGTCAAGCGTTGTAAACAAAACACCCGATACAAGTTTCAATCATTGCCATTTAAGTTGTCTATGCAGGTTTAAAATTCACATGTGAGAGTGAAACCCTCTTTTAATTTCTCTTTTAAGCTTAAACTCGTATGGTGACATTAATAAGCAGTTCTTGTGTGTACGCTTTAGTACAACCTTTGCAAAACATATGTAGAACGTATTATTTGCAATATTGTTCAAAAGTGGTATCATGTTTACCGCGTTTTCATTGATGGAGCATACTGAAATTATAGGAATAGATTTGGTTTGAACTTCAAAACTCTTTAATTCGAAACAATTTTGCAATTGATAATAGAATAGTTAGGTTGCCAGAACCCCAAAGTAAAAGTAAACACATACATGTTCGAATATTATACTCAGGTACTCCGTAATCGCACCAGCAGTACAGACTACCTGTGTTTAACACTAACGCAGTGACGCAGTTGTATTGTTGCCGCCGATGCTGATCGTCTACAAATGCCAAAACGGTTAGGTTCTTCGCTTTCGAGACAAGTGGTCATGATCCTGAACGTTTTTCTCTAAAACGGTAATTCTGGGGTGCTTGGATGTTGGAATCCGAGACAGTTTTATAGAGCTTCTTCCAGCAACAGCAATTCCCATTCAATGAGGCATAATTGCGCGATCACGAGACGGCAAAATGTTTGTACGGTAGTAGAAAACAAATGCACGACCATCACGATTATCCATTCAATCGTTTATTACCCGAGCTCGTTAGGTTATGCCATATGCCTCGGACACGGAGCCGCTAGTAGTGCCATGCTGCCCGTACGGTTCTGTCGGGTGGAAAGAAACGTTAATTTAATGAGCGGGAATACTGTGTAGTTGCAGCATCCATATTCGAAGCGGCGTGTTTGCTATCCATATAACTAAAGTTTAAGTCATTTGCTGCAGGATCTCAGTTGTTATTATGGCACAACTTTTCTCCTTCACTTGAGCCAGAACAGTTTTTAATGAGCTTTAAAAGGAGTTGAGCCGGCTATTCCTGATTTACATGGTTGCAGTGTTTGCACAAAGAGGTTACACAAGCACGCGACACAAAATTGAGCGACAGGCATCGAAGTTAACTTCAGCATTCATAGGACTTTTAAAAACTAGCTGAATGAAATGAAGAGTTTGTTTTGCGATCATGCTAACGTCCTTAGTTGGTCATTGGTCATTCGAATAAATAAATCTAAAAAAACGATCTAGTACGTACCTACTTAAAGTATGTCTACGATTTGACTTGACACAGTGTTACGTTGAGTAGGGTCTATGCATTTGAATTTTCTGTTATTGGGTTGGGTTTCCTGTTCTTTTCATCAATGCTGAGAATATACATCATGGATTCTTCAGAATCTTTCTGTATTTAAATAGGAGGTTCCTGGGGTGTAGCCGGATTGGAGTGTGAAGGAATATGTGTGGGCAGATAATAGATGGGAGTAATAATATTAGAGATTCGTGAATTTGTTATCCACCGGCATTCTGTTGACCTACACCTTGAAATACGACTCTTTCTCTCTGTTCTATTTGTTACCAGACGAATGATGTTGAGTACAGGTTACGCACAGGTTGCGTGTACTTATACTCCAAGGGAATCGCTTTATACTTGGCTTGACAGAAAATCATGTTTTGTATTAAGGGTGGCAGAGTTTTTGTGCTAACAATTAAATGATGGTGTGGGATGAGCTGGTTCTTGGCGTCTTCCACGACTCGTAACTTCTCCTTACCTATAGATCTGCTCCCCATTCTTATTTGTTCTGTGCTCTGACTTACCTCAATGATCGAAGGCAAGAAGAGAGCCTCGAAATCCCTCTCTGAGACGAGTTAACAATGCAATTCAGGAAGTTCAGGAAATAAGAACTGAGGAAGCACCATCGTAGGTACATTGTGGACACTATTTCGGTCATGCATGAGGAGCGCATTGTGTTGAACAACGGGGAATGAAAAATGTGTCTATTAGGTGATTACTCAAGTTCAAGATTGATACTTCTAACCAGATTGAAGATTGAATTCAACGTTGTAAGGAACACTTGAATCAGATTGTGATATGCTGAGCTGAAATTAATTATTCTGCCTATATGTGTGGTCGATGTTTGGTCGAATTCAAATCATTCAAAATTCACGATAACGCAATGTTAAATTTAGTACTTTTCCGTTGACATCTCGTGAGTGTCGGGCGTAAAGGGTTACGGTTTCTTTGTCGTCGGGAATCTTCCAAATATGGGGTTCTGCGAATCACCGTGAATATACTTTATCTTTCAATTTAAGTGTTTTTGTCGTGCTTTATAAATACGGTTCAAGTTTATAATATTTTCTCCGCATCTGCAGTATTGCTTAAGGCGGGATGATACGCACCTTCTTCTGTACAAGATTCTCTCGTCGCCTTTTCGTGACAGACTCCGTTGTTTCTATTTCCTTATGTCCCATTAGTAGGACTACACTAGTAGAAAGGGTGAATGCCTTGTAGGATAATGGTGTAATTCATACTACAAGCAAATGCCCAAAATAGAGTTCTCCGTTTGTAACAGGACGGAATGGTAGAGTGAGGCGGGCTCTGTTCTGACTATAGCCAAGAAAGAAGGTAGATAGGCTTGAAATGAATCGAATCAAGGGAAAGGGGAAATAAATTCTCTTCACTCGAGACGCGTTTTCAAAACAAAAATAGAATATTTTCACTCGCGTTGATAAAGTTACACTCTAAGGAGTTGATGATGAAATCGGTTTCCTGGTTACTTATTCCATCTTTTCTGCCTGCTAAAAATGAAATAAAAAGTATTCATGCAAAAAACTGTGCTTCCAAGACGGACCGACGAAAATGGTATAGAAGCAGAAATGAGACTTCTTCGGTTACATTTCAAGTTCTTACAAGGAACAGAAACATGAAATTCGAGCGCAGGCGAGGTTTTAAGAAAAAAAGTTATGATACTGTCTGGGTTGAAAACAGAAAAAAAATGTTTATGACGATTTTGAAGTTGCCGACAAAGAAATTCTTGCAGCAGTTATACGTGAAAGACAATCGGTCCTAGAGTACCTAGGTATACGTATGTATGTGTCCAAATCTCGAAGTTCTCCAACAAGGAGCAGGGATTATGTGTATATTGTGATTGTGAGTATGAGGTAAGTGTTGTTTTTTACAAACGGTAACAGTTGGAAAGAGTGGAAGGACACGTACAATTACTTGAGTAACCGAGATTTCATGGGATTCGGACGAAGCCATATGAGAATACTTGTCTGTTGAGTTTAGTTTTACTCGAATCTATGTAGTTCTTGTATACAACAAATGGAAGGTTCGGTTTTAATGGGAGGCAATATTCCTTATTGTTAGTTAGAACACTGAATAGCAGCTTGTCGGCACGTACTAATCTAAAGTGGTCGGTCGGTGGTGAACTTAGTCGTAACGTGTACCTCGCACAGAAGCGAATGCTTTACTCTCACATTACAAATCTATCATGTGTCGTGTGTAAGAGATATTCACCGGCGATTTATAGACACGGAAATTACAATGGAGCATAGTTCTGGTGTAATTATAGAATCCCATAGCTCTACCAGATGGGTTTTATAGTTCATCATAAACCTCCTGATGTCTAGGCCTATCCTTAGCCTAACTCATCATGTTGGAAAGGAGAAGTAATTAGAGGGTGACCTGAATTGTCCCTATAGCTTAACCAAAATATAAAACCCGCCACAGTTAGAGAATAATGGAGCAAAGCGTCATCGTGCAGTAAAATAATTAGGGCATCAAATGCTTTACCTAAATAAGCTTTTAAATAAGTTTAATTCCTTCCCTTGCTTTATGCTGAGAATTGCAGAATTACATCCTGACATTGATACTCATCACCTGCATTATTGTGATTTTAGACATTTATATATCGTTTGTGGAATTGAATTATAATAGCTGCTTGGGTTCTACTACAATTTGATGTTTTGCTCACTGTTGGCTGCCGCTGAGTGCTATATTCGTTGAAAGGTTTGGTTTAGGAAAACATTGGCTGTGTTTTGGGTCGTGCCGTACCGAATTCGATTCATATCTTGTACTGGTTTTTAGCATGGATCAATAAATTGTGCTACTTCAGATTTCAGTGCTACTGTAAAACTAAATATGTAAATATGTGTTTGAACTGGAAGTTGAATATGTTGAAAGTTGAAGCTTCAGACTCCACGAGACTACATTTTGTAGACGGCATATCAAATCAAGAACACATTTTTGCATACAGAAGTACTGTTGTTTCCTTCCACTTCCACTACTATGCCCAGTAGTACATTGCATTGGAATCCTGTTAACCCGTGTGTGTCTGAAGGCAATAAGCATACATTACGATTCAGACTCGGCACGAGATCATAATATTTGATTTGATGTCTTTGAACCCTCTCTTCTGGGTGCCAAAATATTCTCTCACGTTTCTGGGTTTTTAACTGGTAGTAGGTAGTTCAATTTGTAGGCATGACCTTTTTCTTGTATTTGCTCAATTTTATTGTACAGAAATATTATATCCACTTGTACTTTTATAAACGCTGTTTCCACATTCGTATTTTTTTATGTGACAGGCGACACAATATTCTTTACTTTGGCTTTCTCCCAATACAACAGGACTCACTCAATGTTTTATCGCATTTCCCCAAATTATATTTGTTGGATTCCCCTTTTCATAAATTATAAAAAGAGGGGTCAACAAAATGATTTCTGTCTGCTTTTTGTTCGGGGTCGGTCATTGGAACTAGTTTCATCTGCTTGTCTGCACTACAATCGTTAATGCTAGAAACGCCGCGCGCCGCGCCCAAATTAAAAATACCAGATTACCACATAAAAATGTCAATAGTGATTACCAGATGTATCAGCAGTTAGACTAGTATTGGCGGTTTTTGCCAATCCACCGATTCCCGGTGGAGGGGAGGTTGACCGGGCGCGGCGCAATGGAATGGAATTGCATTATCAAATCTGTTCGTCAGTTCGTTCAGTCATTTATTTTTCTCAGTTCGTTCAGTCATTAATTTTTATTCGAAAGTAATTAAGTAGTTCGCTGGAAGTTGAACAATTGGGCCGTGTTAGTTCTTTGCTGTCAATGACAATGCTTTTATATCTTGTATGAATGAACGTCCTTCGGTATTAAGTATTAAAGATATTTTCCAATGTGCCACATGACTGAGTTGTTATTGGACCTATTTATTTGCTACGTGGAGCTTTCTTGGTAATGCTGTAGCTGGGACAGCGTCCATAATTTCTGTAGTATACTTTCAATATGATACAACGATTGTCTGATTTGATTAGATACAGTGTGCTAATTCGCGTTGCCTACAAACTCGGTATTAGCCTCCTCCAGGATCCCAGGTGTTATCCATCTGTAATTCAATAACTCGAATCCGCGTATTTTTCCATCAAGTCTCATTTATCTTGATACTGTTACTGCCCGTGCCTTGTTTGCATATTTTAATCCACGCAAGTGCTAAGAGGATACGTGATGTCACCTCCTCAACCGTAAGAATATATTTTCATTTCTTATATAGGTAGGTTTATTTCGAAGTTCGCCGCTTGTCACCTTTACTTAGGAAGCGTATAGTATATTAAATTACGTTTTTGCTTCACGTCACATATTCTTTTGATTAGTTTTAGCGAGATGCCTTCATCAAGGTTACGTTAATAATGGTTGGCCCGAATGTAGATAACTCATAAGAATACTTAACCCATAAGAATCCCATGTTGTGGAATGTCAAGTTACGAAGTTTTTTATTATTTTTTTCATGAAGTAATTACTTGAAAATATGATGATCCTGGTGGTTATTCACCTGGCGTTTCATTAAAGATATGACTCAATGTGCTTAGCTCGCTCTTTTAGTTCGGCTTTACCTGTGAGAAAATTTTGAGGTGAGGTTATAAATTGGTTTCAGGCATTAATGAGGTACTACGACCATATTGCATTTTAAGAGATAACTACGTAATGCCCTAGTAGCATCGTGTGATGGCTGATAATGATCGGATTTGAGTTGAGGAAAGAAAAGAAAAGAGTGAGATAAGGGAGACGGAATGGTCATGCTGCTGCGTCTTCTTAGTTCATTCAATTAAAAAATATCTGTCTGTTATTGGTTTATGATTTCGTAGAGCTGCCAATAGAGTGTATTGTGTATCGTGAGCTGTGACAAAATGGAATAAATCTGTCTCCCGGTTGCACACACGCAAGGCGAGGCGTAGAACTTTGTAGACCCTGAATAACCTTAAGCTGCCAAACGGGCATTATGCTGCGTTTTGCGTTGTATTTTCTTTTGCATTAGGCGCCGCATTTTTTAAGGTAGCTTTCTTATGGGTAAACCCTTAAACGTGGACGTTCCGCTTTCTCGAATGATCGTATACTACTGATGATTATAAATGACACATTTGCATCCGGCTATTAAAAATCTGAAAGTCTTGAATTGACTTGAGTGAACTGCGTAGAATTAAGTGTTTAGCGCTTTTTCAAATATATATTTTAAATTCTCAGATCGTTTACCTATTGATCGTAGGATATGAACCGTTTAAAATTCACCAGTCGGAGAATCATTTACTACATATTTGCATTACGGTTACTAACGTGGTCTGACGTTGCTTAGATTCCTTGAAATGATTGCAATGGGTCTATTGTGATGATAATAATATAAAATATTCTGGCTAGGCTCGGGCAAGGGTACTCATTTTGTTCACCCATATCATTTAATTTGGGTTTATTAGTCACACTTCCGAGAATTCATATGTAATAAATTATTTTAGAAAAAAGTGAAACCCCTCTGCCACGTTCTTTTAGTTATTATTTCATTATGTTTTGGGTATTATATTGCCAGGTTTGTCGGTACTTATCTACAACTTTTACTCTGTGCTTGTTTGTTGTGGAGTGA
>JAQFYT010003656.1:0-10349 GCA_034694925.1 Ceratophysella denticulata | reverse complement strand
GTAGCTTATTTGTAGTATTATTTCTTCAATGTTAAATTTAGTGAGGCCAGTCTTAGTGGCTCCGACACTGATCTAGTAAATACAAGAATGTTTGAATTGCTAAGTAACAATACGATGTGCTCCTTCTCACTCACTTCAGCCGCCGACTCATCATTTAGCATTGCGTTGCACAAGCTACGATTTACTTGGGGGTTTGCGTTTGGTTCGGTTGAGGTTTTATACCCTGCCTGCTGGCCTGGGTTATGGGAATTATTGGAATCCAATGTGAAGTGAATGAGTACAAGCAGCGGTACAAGAAGTTGTATGATATTTCGTATACCAAACCAAGGAAGAATAGGTATGAACTAATGAAACCTGGTGTGTGTCTCCCTAAACTCAAGGGCATCTTGTTGATAACTGCAACATTCAACTCCAACTGACTGGTATGGTAGTGGACGTTGACCGTCATTGAGTTTATCAAGGCAGGAGAAACACTCAATTTCTATTTTGTTTCTGAAGGATCAATTCACAAGTGTCGGAGTCGAGTCGTTAATATTTTTGACGCTGGGTAGTACGTGTCTGAAATTTTTTGCAAGATGTCATTAAGCAAGGTAAAATATTTATAACTCCAAATGTACTACTATAACTAACTGTACTGTCAACGTCAACTGTTTTGTCCGACTCCGGTTCGGAATTGCGATTGAAGTAAATAAGACGGAGCAGGATAATGAGATAATGTGCGTACTGGTTGTTGAAAATACGCATTAGATTTTCGACAATGCATTTATTTTTCAGTTGTTCAGGCTTTCTGATAACTTAGGTCTGAGGTAAAATGCGTTCCAGTTGTACTTGCTTATAGTTGATATTAAAATGGAATTTCGTTTTGTATTCCACAGTGTCTGAATGTGTGTCAGCGATTGTTTGTTCGCAACACGGGAAGTCGTGCTTTCTCTATTGCAGCAAATAAAGATGCGTCAACCCAGTTAAGCGATATTGGTTTCAATTTTGGTGAGTTTTATTACCGGGCAGGTTAGGTATGGTATACCATATACCGGTTTTGATAGTTATACCGGAAAATTACTTAATTTTGATTATAGATTTTGTAATTATTTGCAATATTTTTAAATTTTAAATTAAGTACTCTCTGTTGCTAGAAATCCTGTTTTACATCCTGACGCCTGACATCTGGTCATGAGCAAAGGGTGTGGTACGCATAGTTTCATAAGTACAAAATATTTATGGTGGTCATTTGATTTCAGAGCTTTCTGAAACTCAAAAAGAATTACAACAACTGGCTAGAAAGTTTACCAAAGAGGAAATCATCCCAAAGGCTGCAGAATATGACCGCACAATGGAATATCCCTGGGATATTCTCAAGAAAGCTTGGTCAATTGGATTACTTAACGGATTTGTTCCTGAAAAATACGGTAATAAAGTCCAGGTTCCGCCGTTGCTTTTAAATTGCGAAACCAGTATGAGTAGTTGGTGCATGGTTTGGGTTTGGATTGGAAGATATTCGTATTTTTTTGCAGGTGGACCTGGACTTGGAATTCTTGATGGTTGTTTAATGGTAGAGGAGCTCGCCTATGGCTGTTCCGGAATTTCGACCGCTATCAACAGTGCCGGCTTGGCCGCTTCTCCAGTTCAACTCGGGGGAAGTGAAGAGCAGAAAAAGAAATATCTGGGCTGGCTCACTGAAGAACCAATAATGGCTGTACGAACGTTGAATAATACAAACGAAAAACGATTGCTTTTAGGATATTTTGATTTTAAAATTAAGTTTCCTTGTATGATCTCATCAGGCATACTGTGTAACTGAGCCTGGAGCTGGCTCAGACGTAGCTGGGCTCCGAACGACCGCGGTCAAAAAAGGTGACGAGTACGTCATTAATGGTCAGAAGGTAAGAATGTAGAGCACTGTATTGTTGCTAGCTTGTTAATTTCAGGTAAATATCAATACCAAGGAACTTGCCTTAAATCGAAGTTATATGTATTGATTTGTCACGGCAGATGTGGATTACTGGGGGTGCAGCAGCTTCATGGTTTGTTGTATTAGCCCGAACTGATCCAGATCCAAAGGCTAACACTAACAAAGCTTTTACATTCTTTGTTCTGGATGCCAAGACACCAGGAGTAACTGTTGGTCGGAAGGTAATCACTTAATTCTTAATTCCACAGGCTGCGCATTCGTATTATGACTTTCAATTATAAATTATAATTTTTAACAATAGAGTTTGTCCTAATTCTTAGGAAATCAATATGGGTCAAAGATGTTCTAGCACTACAGGCGTACACTTTGAAGATGTTGTCCTGAAAAAGGAAAACGTGCTGGCTGGAGTTGGTGATGGATTCAAGCTTGCAATGGGTATAATGAATTCTGAATTTGCTAAGTACTACATTTTCAGATTTTCATTTTACATTACCTAACGCTATAACTCTTCGCTCTACAATACAATCTTCATTATGCGATGCGACATGACTTTCAATAATCGTTTTGACACTAAATTGCTATTAACTATTTGATAAACGTATTGTGAATATTCTTTTTAGGAGCCTTTGACAAGACCAGGCCACCGGTAAGATTATAATTCGAATAATCGGGTTCTGGCAGAGTGGCAAGATATCAATAAAATTTTAAATATAACATGGAATCAGGTTGCCGCTTCAGCTGTTGGTGTCGCTCAACGTGCTTTGGATGAAGCTACTAGATATGCTTTGGAACGAAAAACTTTTGGAACCGAAATAATTAATCACCAGGTATGGCAACGTGATTTATCTTCATAAATAAACCCTTTCGAAAATCGAATCCTGTTAATGATAATGCGATATAAATTCAGGAGATAATATTCTTCCAATTCAAAAGTCCGCTCTAATTTCCTATTTGCGTATGTATTGTCCCTCCTTTGAAGGCTGTAGCTCACATGCTGGCTGATATGACAATTGGGGTAGAAGTCTCGAGGCTAATGACCCTTCGGTCTGCATGGGAGGTTGATAATCGCAGAAGAAACACGTACTACGCATCTATTGCTAAGGCTATTGCAGGAGAAACTGCAGTTAAATGTGCTAGTGATGCAGTCCAAGTATGTATCTTCATAGCACTCAATTTCCGATTGTACCAGCTCAACTCAACTCGAGTTACTTAATACCTATTTTATCCTTTGAATCCAGATTTTTGGAGGTAATGGATTCAATACCGAGTATCCAGTTGAGAAGCTCATGAGGGATTCTAAAATCTTTCAAATCTACGAAGGAACTACACAGATTCAAAAGCTCATAATAGCAAGAGAACTTGTTGGTAGATTCAAGCAGTAAAATGATCGAGCTTATTACTGGAGCCTCAGCCTCAATAATGTTCTAATTGTATGCTCATTCGACTGTGTGCCCTGTAAACTACAGACCAAATAAATGTTACATGTGAAAGTAAACACAATAAATATATTTTTAAATTGGTGAAACAACATATAGAATATAGAACCTGTAACCTGTACTTCGAGAGTAACTACAACTTATGATATATCATTTCGTTGGAGATGGAATGGTAGCTCTCTGTAATTATGTTGTGTTATGAATTACAAATTATATCCATTACTTTTCCGGTTTTCTTTTCTGTCCTTCAATTAAAGATTCTACATATAAAACTCAGTGGAACCGAATTTGGTTCGCTTTGCACCTAATTGTTCTAAGTACAATGGTGAAGTAATCAACGTGAACGAGGTGGGTGCTTAGTTAATGGGGACAGGCCAGATATCAATCATGCCGATGAAAACCATGATTTTGAACTGGAATTAATATAATACATATAAGTAAAGGCGAATAATTTCACAGAGTTAATTTTCTGAGATTATATTGGAACCAAATTAGAGGTAGACGGTAAGGACAGAAACCAGCGAAAAGAAATATGAATATGTGTATAAGGTACTAGCTTGCGCGGCCATGGTAACCATGGCCCGTCGCGTTGTCGCCTGTAGTTGTTTACTGTTTAGGTTTACTTATTGAAAATATCAAAGAATTTGAATTTCAAGAATTGACCAATCATAATCGTACCACAGATTCACAGGCACGCTCACATAAGTATACTCGTAAGAATTTTATAAGTAACTAGCATGTGTGGCCATGGCCACCATCAACTATGGCCCGTCGCGTTGTCGCCCTGGAGTTGTTTACTGTTTATTACTTCTTATAAAAAAAAAATTGAATTCCAAGAATTGACCAATCATAATCGTAGCACGTACACACATACATACATATACTTTTTAGGATTACTTTTATGAGTAAGGAAGATACGACGGCACTGAAAATTCGCATTCCTTTGACTCCGAGGCATAGAACATCACAGGTCGGCATCTGAGATTCATTCTATAAGGTTAGGTTAGGTTTTCCGAAACGCCCGCAAGTTTATAAAAGGGCTTTTGAGAAACCTAACCTAACCTAACTGGAATTTATAAACCCAGCGGGGCCAATCTGTGAATAGTCAATCCCACCAGAGTCCATACGGTTACTGGTTAGTTTCCTTCTGAACTTTCCAGCGCATACTATTTTTTTAATAACGATTATAAAGTCAACAATACCGCACTGTCGATATAAAATGCACAGATTTACTAGTAAATATAGTAATAGCATAGTAATTACTAATTCTAATTCCTATAATTTTAGTATATAGGTTTCATGCATCGAAACGAGCGCGGACTCCAAAAACATTTGTTTTGAGGATAATTATTGGGGAGGAGAATGAAGGGCATGACACCACCAATGTCAATCAATTGAAAACGTTTAACGTATTTTCATATATCCATGGGAAGTTTTGTAACTTGTAATTTGTAATATTATTTATATCGTGTAAAAATTCAATCCGTTATTTCATATAGCAGCACTCACACAAATAGCACAATCCACCAACAACAGGCGAACTTAGCGAAAGCGAACGGTTAACCTCTTTCGTATGGTCGACTTCAGTTCTCTACGTAGTACTTGTTGTAAGGTATTACCCACGACCGCTGTTTGCATGCCATTTATATTTAAGTTCATCTCACTCAGTCAAGATCAATCCCCCATCGCATATTGTACATAGGTAGGTACTATAATTTCGTAGGAATACGAGTCGATTCCAAGATGCTACATAAACTGGCTCATTCCCATCTCACATGTAATTTCCAGGCTCTCATCCGCTGAGGAACTAGTAGCGTTAGCGTTGAGCACTGGACTAGGAATCCTTGTAATATCTGAACCGGAAACAGTATCAGACCGCATTGTTGGTAGCGTGGTGTCTCCTTCGCCTCCATTTATCATAATTAGTGCATCTTCAGGATCCGGCGACATTGTTAATCGCTCCTCTTCAATTAGGACTTCAGGTTCTTCCTTTTCAGGAAGTCCAAGAATAACGCGGATATTATTTGGTAACTTATCTTGGGCTTCAAGAAGTTGTAAATATATGGATTCAGCTCCGGATAGGGTTTCGCTAATATCAATTCTCATGGAGAGATCATTCACATGCTGAGAAATAAAAAACAATAAGTTGTATTACATTTATAATTATGAGGCGCATTTGCAGCGTACTAAGTGAATGCAAGTATTCTCAATCATAGTCCAAGTTTTACGCGCATGGAAGACTAAACAACCAGCGCATCTAGTACAACGCATTTCAAACTATATCTATGTAAAATGGAAGAGCACTTACTCTTAGTATTTCAGACAGACCGAACTTGTTTTCCATGATGGTGGAACGATGCTGTTCGAGAATTGCCAGCCCAATAAAAAGTTGAAAATTGGGACCAGGCAGTTGGGTCCACAGTGCTTCCCAAAGTGTCATTATATCTGACACTGAGAACTCCCGCTAAAAAAGCAAATTCATTAACATCATTAACATTAAAACATTAAACAGTCACCATATTTCAGACCTAGACCTAGACCAGCTAGTAAAAAATAAATAATAATTTCCAGTACCTTGAATAAGATTAGAAGCCACCGAAATGCAAAATACATGTTGTCGGCGTCGCATGCCTGCAAATAACCACTGAAGCGTGGATCTATCAGTTGTAGCAGGGTATAAGAATCCCGTAATTGTTGTTGAATAGATAATTGACTCATTTCAAAATTCCGATACTAGAAAAAGGTTAACCTCGTATTAATTTCAATGTTTAATCATTAAATGTATAGAAGGCATCTGAAGATATCTAAACTTACTACGCGGTCCATGAAACGAACAAATAGCCAAAATGCTAAAACTTCATCTTGTACTTCCATCAGGATAGGTGACAGGATGTCACTCATTCCTTGAACATAACCCAAATTGAAATTGTACATCACATATGTAAGAAGGATCTGCCTTAACACCTCCGTCCACAAGTTTCCTTCACCACTGAAAAAGTCCAAATTTCTATCCGTGCGTGCGACGTCCTTCTCTGAAATAGGCAAGTCAAGTTTATAAGTGAGTCAACTGGGGAAAGGGGAAGCTTAAGCGAGCATGACAATAGCAAATACCGGTCTAACCGATTAAAGATTTGAAATCTCTAAAAGCGTGAAATCGTTCTTCCTGTTCAGCTGATATAGTGGACCACTGCCTCTTTATTATTTCATAGGATGAGGTCAACTCTTGAAATATTTCTCTTCTCTCTTCATATGTTGAAGAACTGTCGTAAACTTCCAATATGAAAACCCATACATGTTTTCGCATGCATGGATCAACTCCCTAGATGTTTTCGTATGAATAGTTATTATTAACCGCACAAATACAGTGTATGTATAACAAGAAGGTAAATAATATTTGAAAAATTGAAAAGACACTAACTCCACGAAAGACAATCTGTTTAATTTCCGAAAAGTTATGAAGCCGTCCATCATTGTCCAGATAATTAAGCCATTGTTCCTAAAAGTATTCGGTGGGACGATCATGAGTAAGTCCTTAAATGTCCTTTGTTGCCAAACACCGTGGTGGTTGGGGCGGGGTTAAGAATGTAAAAAAAGTAAGTAATACCTGGCTTAATGGCTGGCCTCGGAACGTCTGTCGCCTCTCTCCCAGCTGTATGTTGAGTTTCTGGGGTTTGAATATAACCTCATATCCATCTTCATTGGTTGCATAATCGGCATCCATACTCTCATTGCCTTGTTGTGAGTTTTTGTCTTCTCTGCGTCCATTTCTTGATGGCGATGTCGATGAGGCTCCAGGTCGGCTTGAACTTGGGCTTGTGCTTGCGTTTGTTGGCAAAGGAGTGGAAGTTCTTGGCCTTTCAGCTGCGCTTACTTGGCTTGCTAAATCAATCAAATATTTAGGTTTTTATAATTTTTAATATTCTTAGTCACAGCAGTGGTGCTCGGATATGTATGTGAAACTTCTAGTCTAGCTAAGCTATACATACGTACCTGCATAATCCGCAACTTTGGCAAGGGTTGTATACATCATAGTTTTTGGATCGTTTCGAATGTCTTTAAATACATTGTATACCCCCATGAATTGATCAGGTAGAAGTAATTCAGCCACAGACGGTTCCGGTGGAGGAGGTCGAACAGGTTTTTTCGCTGACACCAAGTACAAGTCTTTATTGTACTTTGATCTGCAGATGAATAATAATTAAATAATCTCAAGATGTAATTTTAAACACCAGCGCATTGAATTCCTGCTACGTACTTTGTAACCGACACCGTTCTTTCCATGGCAGAAATTAGATTCTCGATAGATCCTCGTTCAAACACAAAAGCATTTTGAGTTGACCCGTCACACATTATAAAAATAAGTTCGCGGTGACTCTTCGCTGGAATCAAAAGAGAACGCAATTCGGCAACCTCTATTTTGATCGGACGCCGATATTCTGAATAGTTATGATCAGGAACAAAATGAATGGACTCTGCAAAACAATTTTCCTCAATGAAAAAAGAAAACTATATTCGATATAAGAATATATTGGGTTGCACAGGGTTAAAGCCCGTGACATACCTTCATTTTGACCCGCCTTAAAACCTATTCTGCTTTCACCACCGCCATGAACCATTGCCCATTCTCTACTGGAGCCCGGTTCCGCAATAGCGGAGTTTGTATCTTCATCTGGTTTCCACTCAATATACTCACCGAATTTCTATTAAGATAATTGAACGAACATAGAATATCTTAAACTGATGCAAGTGCAAGTGGATTAGTAAATATATAACTGAGCAAACTGTTTAAACTCATACGTTTTCAGTAATACAGAGTTTTCCTGAAATGAGTATTTCCTTTCGACGTTTCTCATTTGTTATAAACTTTTGTGACACACCGCCTTGTTCATATCTCAACTGCAATTAAAAAAAATATACTTATACTTGCAACTTGAATTGAGCCTTGAGATTAACTCCAACGGCTCACTGTAATACTGGCAATAGGTTTGTATTTAAATTTAGTTATTTATAATAGAACTTACTTCAGTTTTACATACGTATTCTTCGCTATCGAGATCCGAATAAGTTGTGCTGTTGCTGTCTTCCATTGCAATTGCGTGTGTAAGACTCGACGATTAATCCTTAAGAACAAAGTGCAACAAAACAAAGCACAAAGAGACCGTAAATTATAAATTGTGAATAACAGATGAGTGATTCGTCTTGAGTTGGAGTACAATATAATTCACGTGTGACGTGGAGTGTTAACGCATTTGAGACTTGAATCCAATGATCAATGATACTTAAATGTAACAGGTGACCAGGGTTTAAATTTGGATTGGATTCAAGTTACAAATATTCAAAAGCTGGAGTCAGTTACATTTCTTATTCCATAACTACAAACGTTGTGTTATATACACAACACCATAACCGACAACCGACATTGTCCACTGTTGACTGTACTCTGTAACACGTTAAGTAACTCACTTATTAGTGAACTGGACTGGGTGACCGATGATGAAGACGTAAGTTTTAACGTTTGACTGTCGTGTACCTTGTGCCTGTGACGATCAATGATACAGTCAACATAAACAGTTGACAGTAATATCAATCGAGAATCAAAGGAAACTAAATTGTAAATTGGGCATAACAAATCACAAACAAATAAATCAACAGGAAGGAAACCGAATATACTTACCTTCCCAGGTTCTTACACAATGACCGAATTGCGAAACACAGCTTCGTATTATTGGCACGAGAGAGAGGTGGCGTCCACATATAAAACTCGGTCTTGGTACCTATATACATATCAATAGTAAAAAACGAGTGCATTCACAATTTGCACGTCAAGTCAAATAAAGATTGAAATGATTATTTTATTTTATATCAAAAATCAAAATCAAACATGGCGTCACCCGTCTACATTGGAATCAAAAACAGTACAGACAGACAGAAGAAGAGTAAAAGAAACACATGCACGCAATCAAATGGGGCTCAACTAAACTCTCACACTAACTAAATAAATCTCTCCTGTCGTACGTACAAGTAAAGTACACACACAACCCCGTTTGGGTATTTTATTCTGCGCGGTTAACAGCATCATCACGTTGTGGCACGTGTATGTACATTGTACATTGTGTATGGGTAGGATGCAGGATGGATGTGTCATGCATGGTCCTTGGTCATATGCTGATGCTGAGGTCTGAGGTGACGCGGTACACGTACAATAAAGAGGTAAATATTTAGGTACATACCTACAGTTTTTCAGCTTCTTTTTCTCGTATTTTTTTTTATGATTTATTAATCTTTTTCAACCATAGAGGTCTCCGAGTTCGGTTCAACGTGTTATGCGACAAAGATATCACAATCTTTGTTTGTTTGTATTTCCGTAACGTATTTACGCGTTAATGTACCATATGTAATGTGTTCACAAACCTTATTGATATTCAGATATAACATTAAGGGAATTTAAAAATTTATTTTGTAGAGACAATAAACATATAAGAGATCTCATTTAATAGGCAACAAGTCCAAGATTTCAACACCAAAACCGGGCGTACTGTATGTACATCGAGCAAGGATCGTGAATCTTAAAAAAATGATGCAATAAAATATAGGTGCGAGTTTAATATACGATTGTGGAAGCGGAAATAAATAGTTGAAAAAAAAAATACCTGAACCTATCATCATAGTATGAAATTGAACTTGTTACTTCGCGTCGCGTCGGTGTCAACCAGCAGCGGCAACATGTCACATGCTTGGACTGCGACTGACTACAAATAGAGGCGAGTACCTTTACCGAGACTTCCACTTTTTAATGTATACTATTATAGTTACTTGACCCCTTTTTGCAGGGGAGTTTCGAAACCATGTACAAACGGGTTTAGACCCAAAATTTTGGTACCAACGCAAAGCTATGGTCAAAGTAAGTATAGGGGACGCGTATCACCCAAGCGATTTGACCCCTCCTTCAAGGTCAAAACTGGGGTCAAAGATAACATTACGTCTTATGGCAGCTATATGAACGT
>JAQFYT010003655.1:0-10351 GCA_034694925.1 Ceratophysella denticulata | reverse complement strand
ACTAGATGAAGCAGCAAGGGATATGTGGATGCCTTCATTTGGTCGTATTTATATTGTGACAGACGGACGGACGGACGAAAAGTTCAATCACATATAGCCCGACATAGTCGGTCTAATAATGTTTACTAGCATATATCGCCGGCCAGCATTAGTATTAGTACCTACTATACTATAACATCCGTCGGTTTGTTAATATTTAAAATATTTAACAATGCAGGAAAAGAAATTCAAAACCTTTTTTAAGACGGAAGTTAACGATCCAATAATGGTCTGTACAATAAAATCAACAAACGTCAATGAAATCGGACACAATTTCCGTTCCACAAAGTACCAAAGGCATCGGCATGGTACGGCATTGACTTTCCAGCTTACATCAAGAGGAAGTTGGCCCAAATATGTAGCTGGAACCTGGAACTTTGACTCATAGGGTCGTCGTATATCGCGTATATGTATACTTATGCCTATGCCGCAATGCCGCCTGCCTGCAAAAAAATATGTAGCCGTCAGATATGCAGCAGTTCTGCTGCGTTCTGCGTACAAAACTTAAATCCTCTAGTAAAGTTTACTTTGCGCCGTTTGTTGGTTTCAGTTTGTATGAGTTGTTGGATTTGGATCTCAAATCGGCATATAGCTCAAAGGCAAACATAGTGCACGACTGTGAATATATCAAGTTTGGAATTACCAATCACCAATTGAAGGTCAGTCGGGGTTATAAATAATATTTACAATTATAATCTGCCTGTGTATTACACAAGACAGGGAGCAGTACATGAGGTATACATATGTAGTATTTGACCCAAGACAAGGGCGCGATAGATTATAGACTGACGCTGACATTTACATTGAAGACTTAGCTGCTGCGGAGTGCGTTTAATCATAGGTATTCTGATTCATGATATTGAGTTTTTCGAGCGTATGAGGCGTATTTTCGTAGTAATCATTTCTATTATTAAACTTGTAAGTTAATCTTGTTTTTGGCTTGGACGGGAACTGGGACAAGGATTTTGATGTACTTATATGTACTGTTTTGTGCACAACCAAATCCGCGTGTATTGATTTTGTACCGTCTAGTCTGGGAGTCTTATATACTGAAAGAGTCTAGTGCGAATCCGGTCAAATAAACGAGCAGCAGGTATACCTGTAGGTTACCTTTAATTAGTAAATTTTAATTCGAGGAACGCTGAAGCTCTAATAAGTGTAGTATTACAAATCTAAATTAGTCTAGTTCAACTGTAATAGGTATGTTGTAACTCAAATTTTTGAATAAAAAGAACAAGAAACAAATTAATAAAATACAAGCTACTTAGAACTTAGAACCCAGCCAGCCCAACACACAGCTGATTTCGAATCATTTTTAGTGTACAGATACGGCTTTTGTAATTGTCTGAAATCTATTTATCACTCAATTTTTACAGTCGAAGTTTCACGTGTCAGCACAACGAAAAGTTACAAAAACTATCAATATTCGGAATAATCCACCGACGTGAAGTCCATATCACCATACATCTAAACCTAACGAAGAAGCAATACAGTAATACACAAATACTGCCCAAATTAGAGGTTAACAGCAACATTCTGTTGAAAGGTAATTGAACTAAATTACACCATTTTATGTGCTGTTTAGTTAATCGAAAACAGGTTTACTATAGCCACATTCACAATGCGATTCAGGCGAAGAATATGCATGAAATTCTAGTTGTACATTGTACACATATATGTAATGTTACACTTATAATAACAGTATAAACGTAAAATCAGCGCTGACCTGATGCCTGGAAGGAATATATATGTACGGTATGTACAAAGTTATAGCGAGTGTGATTATGTATAATTTTCCATTCCCTATTCAGTACTGCGGGATGTGTACGATTTACAAAATTCATGTGTTATGAAATAGGTATTAGTATAGCAAGCCATATACCATTTAGAATTTGATTTGGAATATGAAATACTGAAAATGTGCGATATGCGATTAATTACGTTCGAAATACGATTAAATATGCTGAATGGATTGACCCATGCCCAGGATCCGAATGACCTCTTGATAAGTTGGTGGTGGCATTTCGAGCTCCAAGGGATCAGGGTGTGGGAAATCTTGACTGTGTTCAATTACGTGGGCGTAGGTCGGTGGAAGTGTCACGACAATTGTTTCCAGGTCTAGTCGAGCTTCCGCTCGAGTACGCCATCGTTCTCTGGGTACGACAACCCTTGGGATCGACGGGATATGGTACTGATGGGCGGCATAAATCCGGGCTTCATCGTACATGTCTGAAACTGAATATTATTTAGGTATGCAATGTTCATATCGGTTAATCGATCTAATCTTAAGTGCATAATGTAACCGATAAAATAGGACTTACTGTGATCACTTGAAACTTTATCTTTGTGGCAACACATGCAAATCAACTATATTAAAACAAAACTAATGTTAGTTCCTTCACAAAGCAATTACATAAATTACAAACTTGGATAATTCTTCAATTTTTCAAAATATGATAAAGCTTACGAGTGAAACTACTGTAGACAACAAAATTCCAGCTATACTTCCAATAACTATGAGATCAAGTGAATTCGGTTGAACCATTCTGTATTGAAACAATATTGTTCCATGCAGAAGTGTGATACTGATCTCGATCTGATGCAAACTGATTTTTGTATAATTTAAAAATTATTGGATTTTGCACCAAGTGATCCCGTTTTGGGGTTTCGTGCGTATTTAAAGTACGATTTAACCATTGGACTCAAATAAGTCATAAAATTTGTGTGGTCTGTGAGTAATTGCTACTATTTGCCAATTGTAGTAGGTATCATTTGTTATTAATGTGTTTGATGCTTCCGACTTTAAACTAACATGCTTCCGGATTAGTTGCAGCCAATGATTTTTCCGCCTATAGCTAGCAATGACAACGAGTTAATGAATATTTTTGAATTTCTTAAAATATAATAAATTAATGATTGTCACCCTGTAAATTATAAACCGATCGAGTATGGGATATGTACGTCCAAATTTAAAAATTACATTTGCGCAATTACCACGTTGCTGTGATTAATTAGGCCACGTCGCAGAGTACATCGCTACCGGAGTGAATGAATCGATCCATGAACGTATCGTGTAATGTAATCGCTTTTAAGCTAGTCGGTAATTAAAACGACAAATTAATCAGGTAATAAAACATTCTTTAATAGAACAGGTCATTCAAGTTCAATATACTTTAAGTATCTATTATCAATTACGTAGGAATTGGAAGTATTGTGTCGGGTCGATGAATACCTATGTTAAATCATACCAACGCATCAATACAGACAGGCGCCTAATAAATTCAAAGTACCTATGTGCCTACATAATTCCGAGTAACTGTGTGTAATCAACAACAAACAAAGGTTACTGTCTGATTGGACAAGTTTTTACAACTTTGGAAGGATCCAGAAGGATAAATAGCTATTTACTAATAATTCTATAAAGCTGAATGATTGAAGAAATGATTGAACTGAACCCTGTTTTCTGACCATTGTCGTTTGTCGTCGTTAGACTTGGGCTTGGGCTACAGGAGTAGTATCAGTATCAGTATCAGTATCAGTATTATTGGAAATGTTCAATTCATCGTCGTTGAGGGTGATGGCCACTGCTGGAGCTGATTGAAGCTGTTCTTGCTGATCTTGAGCCTGAGCTTGTCTTTGTTCACGCTCACGGTCCATTTTCAAGCATTCCTCGTAGGTGGGAGGTGCCACTGGGGGGTAGATAGTGGTATTACAATAAAATCTTCCTTCGGGATCGAATCCTGTGTAAAATTGTTCTGGGAGAGTGTGTGCTGGAAATGTCAATCAATATAATTGTGTAATTTTCAGTAGGTAGCTCGGATAAGTCTGAATTTGCTCTTTCTGGATGCAGTACACAGTAGAAAGGATAATAAAGTATTCTGAATATTTTTTTTTGAATATTCGCATAGAGACATCAAGTGAAATTTCATTCAGAAAATACGATTTTTTCTTAACTTACTTTTTACTAACCGCCCCCTTTCATAGCAGCTAATTAAGGCGCATCAAAGAGGTTGATAGCTAAGCTTTGTGGCATAGACAAAGCCGATAAATCAATAGGGCGAAAGTCAGTAGAGCAAATATCATTAGGGCGAAACGCGACTGGGCGAAATGGCTTAGGAAGAAAATTTTAACTGATGGACATCGAACTGGATACAATTCGTACTTATAAATAATTAAAACGAGTTCATAGCAGAAATTGATTGGCGTCTAATTTCTAAAACAAATTAAAATTTACTGACGAAACAGGCAGTGTTGTTCTCTGTAGCGTCGTCGTCGATCATCAATCCGCATCCGCACTTCTGCCATTGAGGCCAGTTGTCTATCTCGCATTGACAAAGGTCGGGGACAGGTTATACGACACTGAAATAATTATTCCAATACATATAGTAAGGAAAAAGTAGTTCTGGGGAATAACCATATTAGGTTACTGGACTGAAGGAAATAAATAACCTATAGCATTACCTAATTTCGGTTCAAGATGGTCAGTTGAGTACATTAAAATCGAACAAACGTAGTATATATATTGCGGCTTGTATATAAACCTGGGACAGGTATAATCGTGCCGGTGCCGGTACAGATATAATACGATTTTATTGATAAAACTGGTATTTATTATGCGAATATAGAGATGTTAGGATTGGGGTCTAATGAAAATCTAACGCTATTTCCAATTGTGTACACTCATCGATTTATCCGAAACTATAATAAATTTATTGCGAATTAGACCGTATATCTTTATAATGTGCACAATGATCAATACACCATTGGAAAGAGCGTCGAATTGTGCGTTAGAAACTGAATTTACAATTTCTGTATTTGCATGATGATGATGAATATCTATTTTATCCTTAAAACCGTAGGAAATATTAAATCGGTACCGGACGGTTATAACCCTCCCAGGACAAGCCGCATCACATACAATAAGTATATACCTTGTAAAAAAGTAGCCATATGGCAATCCAAACGAGAACTCCACAAGCGAAGTAGACCCCACCGTCCAAATACGTCACCGTCATGATTATTGGCGATAATCCTGATTTATGGTAATTTCGTAATGTTTGTGTATCGAGATCTTCCGCTTCTCTACGCACACCAGTCGAATACAAATATCAGCTAATAAGGGAATGACACTATAATCTATAGAATCCTAATGACCGAAAGGAAGTAAGGCTAACGAATAACGCTAATGAGGAGCATAAGGACACGGAATACGGTGTAAGTAAGCAACTATTATCCGTACGCGTACGTGCTAGGAACTTCTGCTCGAGGATGAGTTTTACGACTTTATTAGGTATTTTGCATGTTCAATAGATGCTAGAACAATGGAAGTGTTGTTCCAACATTTTTATAAACATTAAAAATTTCTCGTACTTGTTGCTACTTGTTGTTCAGCTCAAGACTGACCAGAGCACAAACAGTACAGTAGTAAATAGTTCGAAGAAATTAACCTAATACCTAATCTACATATCGAACACATTGTGAATACGTATAAGGAAAGTGAAGGCTTGTTACTAGCCATATTTGCCACTTGTAGATAAAGCTTAGGAATAATTTTTTTGAAAATGAAAACCTGAAGTCGTCATACCGTAAAGTATTAGGAGCACCTACTCTACTACGGTAGATGCGGCGTAATAAAGAGCAAGTAAAAGTTGTTTTGAGTGGGATATGATGCCATGCCGAGGTCTACAATTATGCTTAAAATTGTAATCACATTGTACATGTACATTGTTAGCCCAAAGATTTGGGTAAGGCCCATAAAATTGTTATGATTTTCGATTTCCTGGTTCTGGTCCGAGATTTTAAAATCTTTAGCCGGCTAAAAATTCGCAAATAAGGCGTATCGGCTTTGGGGGCTATCGATGGTCGATCCAACCTGAATTTTTGAGTGACTAAATTTAGAGAATTTACAAATAGCCGATAAAGCGATTATGATTCGGATTCGGATAGTAAAACGAGTTTACCAACCGCTAATCTTTTGTGAAATATTAAATACGCGTAAATCAGAACTTTACAGAAATATACAGCCTGCATTTATTTCGTAAATTGTACAAATGTACGCACGTCGGCGTTCAATATCAAGTTAATTACATAGAAATTGGAAGGCCTAAATTCTAATTTCTAATCCTAATTAGGACTAACGCTAAATAATAATAGATCATAATGATATGTTTTCAGTCTTGATCAATAGCAATTCAATTTGTCACATCTAACTAATAAATAGGTATGTAAGGTATAAACTCTTGAAGAGATTACCTGGATACTTGAAGAAAAATAGATTGGCTAGGAACAATTCGGAATGCATTCCACCGTGATAAATTATAAATAATTGAGGAAATACTTAATTTGTAATTTGTATCTAATATAAATAAGGTCGCCAATTCTACAGGCGTACTAGCTCGTGACTAAGGATTAGATATACAGTTATTTTAGTATCTGGTCGGTCCAGTAGTCTCGTCTTTCTTGGCATCTTGGTCTTGGTTTCCCAACTGATGGATTTGCAAGTACTCATCGTAGGTGGGTGGTGGGGCGTCCATATCAATGACCGTGGTCGTTGTGTTGACCGGAGTGGAGACTTGATAGGCCGTGCTGAACGGGGGCGGGGGTGGGTCTTTGTACTGAGATCGTGGGGCAGCAGGGGCGAGGCGTGGGGCACTTGAGCTGGCACTAGTGCCAAATAGGTTGGCGGGCACTTGTCCCGTCTGACGTGTGTGCTGGGGTCGGCGGGGTACTTGGATTTCATAGACGCCCATAGCAATACTGTCACCTTCATGGGAAATTGTGGTGACGCGCACGGCCCGCATATTCTGTGATGGTCGACCGTTTCTCGTCGTTGGGGCTTGGGCAGTTCGACCTATTGAAAAAAAAAATGTCAAAGATTTAGTAGGTACTTACTTGAATTTGAATCAAAACAAGGTTCAATGGAATTTTCGAAGATACATACATACATTGAACACAAAACAGCACCAACATGTTCTATTGGGCTGGCTTTTGACATTTAAACCTATCCTAGCTTATCAAACGTAACCTGCACATGTCTTGTACCCTGCATTAACAGATTTTTGTGCTTGCAATACTTTTTTCCGCTATATTTTGTCGTAGCCATGTTATCCGAGCTATAAAATTAATATATTTTTACAATCCGGATAGAAATGAACGTGTCTCGGTATCGGTACATTTATTTTTCTAAACTGAACTGACCACAGTTTATATACATTTCTGAATTGACGCCGTATTTGCAATACCTATACGCGTGCACATATGTGTTAAACTGACCCTCGTACCTTATTTGATGCGAGTCTTTGGCCAATACCATATTCATAATTCATATTTGAAAGTCTGATACAAATTCTGTTGTTCGAAAAAGACCGAGTTTCCTTTATCTACCTAGTAGGCATAAGTTTGTATAATTCGTATGCGTCCTACGTACGTCCTTTTCCTGTTGTGAAATTTTCTCAGAAAGACGCGATCATTTTAAAGGAAAATTATTGTATTTATATTTACTAATGAGTCCGTCTGCGGCTTAGAGTACTGAATTTTGAGATAATAGATAATATGTCCTTCACATCTTCCCTAGTAGGTAGGTACAAGAACATACTCCGAATACTGTTAACTAACTGCCTTCTTGTCTTGATGATCATTTCGCCGCACTCTTATCTCTATTGACTCTGGGATATTAGATGTTATAAATAAATGGATACCTCTCGTAATAATTACATTTGTTTCAAGGAAATTCTGACACTTACTCATGAACAGGGCCCGTCTCCGTGCTAATTCCTCACTCGTGGCATGGTCCTCATAGGCATGACGTAGACCGCGACAACAGGCACTCAGCAGCTGAAAATAGACAAGTAACAAAAGATATCAAGAACAATGTATAATGTAAAGGATCTATGTCATTAACAGATAACTCCGGGAGGAGTATCACGACAATTTTACTGGGTCGAATAGGTTAACGCTACGGTGACAGGCATTACCTACCGCGTCAGTAATTAGCAATTACCGTGTCAGTATTAGCAGGTTAAAATTTTGGGGCCATAGCCTCTACCGCGACAGCAAACTGGCGGTTACCGTATCAGTAGGTTAAAAGTTTGGGGACAGCCATTCAGCAACAGCAATAATGTTACAGCGCAATTGTGTGTCACTGTAATATCGTGTCACGTCAACAGTAACCCGACCATATTTTATGCTGGCACTGTACATTGCTTTGTTGTGATATAGTAATTTTAATGGCCTGATGTTAAAATGGTAATATAACTGTCAATTTGTCACTCTAATTATCTTTCCCGAAATTGACCTGCTGTGTAATGTAAACAGATGAATTTCTGTCTTATTATGTCAGCCTCCAGGAGAATAGCACACAATTCGTAGGTATACGTCCTTTATCATATCACTATTGTTCCGTTGTATTGATAGGAAACCCTATAACCTTCGTCGTTTAATCCAGCAAAGGCCAGGAGGTTAAGCTAAGGTTACATTACATATGTATGAGCGTCATGACTTTTTTATCATCGCGCCCACACAATACAATAATGTATCTAATATGGGAATATGGCTATCAATGGCAATCATAATCGTTTTTATCTTATTTTGCGGCTGGAGAAATGATCTATTAGCATTACGCAATAGCTCATGTAATTTGTAAATGTAACTGGTACTGGTGCAAAGTGCAAACCAATTTTTTTCCAATTTAATGTACCATGTTTCTAGCCTAAAATGTTGTAAATACTTACCGCAAAGACGCAGATGAGCACCAGAATGATAATCACCACATTGGTCATTTCCAGGCCCCCCATTTTTAAACCGTTTTGAAAATTGAGCTTGATATCTTGATCTTCGATTTCGTACGGGTATGTAAACAATAGGGCACGCAGATCCGAGATCCGGCTGAGCAAATTCGTAGACAAAAAAACACCCTTTAGCTCACACCCACTTCCATTCAACAAGGCTAATTAGAAATTCAATCCTGCTGCAGCTTCTCCAGTAATTTTCCAGTATGTCGTTAATGGGAGTCCAACCAAAACACACAAACTAAAATGGCTATTCTGTTCAATAGCCTCTCATGGGTAATCACACTTAGCGTGTTGTGTTGCGTGATTTGGCAGTAGCTTTTGGCTTTGCTGATTGGTGACGCTCGTACAATAGTTCAAGTCACTATTCGGATAATAATGTTGTAAACTTTTCTCGCTTTTGGAGAGATTATATAGGCCGACACGAGAAAAGTTCCACCCCAACTGATGCTTATGCCTTTTGTTGAATGTTGAGGATACTGAAACTAAACTGAAACTGAAGCGTACTAACTGGCTTGTGCGGATACAGAATAGTCAATTTTTTTGCCATCATAGGGTTTGGGGTGAGGTGTATGATTTTTCTGGCTCCGGCTCCGTTGCTAATCTGTCACTCTTACGATTACGATTACGTTCGACTACACCGAGTTGAAACCTGGAATTGACACAATGACTCACTATATACAGGTCCTCGTTCTCATCCGCCGCAGCACCGTCTTATTCCAATATCAATTTCCTTTAGCTTCGGCTTTTGGTTTGCCTAAGAGATTAGTCAATTTAGTTCATTTTTCTGCAGAAATTATAGAACCACAGAGTCTAGCGACTCCACACGTGCACAGCGGGGGTTGAACATTGAATTTCGGCCGGTAATGGTAAAACGCTAATCCGATTAGAGTTCGACAGGGACGGACACACGCTTAAATAAGTCGATGATGTTTGATGTTGATAGTTAAGCTAACCTAAGGTGACTGACTGACTCTTGACTTTACTACTGAAAATTGACTTTGATTTTTTTGATGGGTTTTTAGAGGGCTCGACCTATGGGCACCAAATCTGTTTTTCCTTATACAGGCTACCGCCGCGCCGCTGCCTTGAGCACGTTTGTTATTGCTAGACGATAGCTATAAATGCTAATGTGCGTTCTTCCCAAAAAAGCAGCGACATGCTATCAGCACCAACAATTTTTTGTGTACTGACGTGAAGGAGGAACTGAGAGCTTTAGTTAAGGCCTTACATAACTACGGTCCAATTATGTATGGAGGAGGATGAGTGCCATAAGTTCAGTTCAGTTCAGGATTCCGTATTCCATATATGCGAGGGAAAAATAATGCCAAAGTGGAAATGAGTTTAGGAATGAAGGCAGGGACGCCGTCCTCGTCCTCGTCGTTGTTTTGTTGAGAAATGAATTGTTAATGATGAAATGTGGTATTATAACCATAAATACATACCTAGGTATGTATGTATGTATGTTTAAGGAGGGGTTGAGAAAGCCTATTAAAACTGATCCGAGAATCAGTGAGGACAATCTC
>JAQFYT010003654.1:0-10353 GCA_034694925.1 Ceratophysella denticulata | reverse complement strand
CCTACCCACTGTCGAGGAGAAGGCGAACAAACGGACGGACGGACGGACGGACGGACACTCCAAATTATATAGTAGATACACTGTGATACATCAATATTTCTGAGAATTGGTTGACTGGTAAATAATATACTGTTTTACTTCTGACTCAATGAAGTTAAATATTTAAATACAGAGGTACAGGATGTATATCTGACGTTACACGGTATAAGCTAAATTTGAAGCATCTCGAGTCGAAGATATGCATTTAAAGTTCAACAAAAACTTTCAAGACAATAGAACAAGCCATACCACACCACTTACACCGATTCTATCAGACGTTTTATGTAATATTTCAACAGCACAAAGCAAAATAGCCATTTGAGTTTAATCCAGCGTATATCTACAAATGCCTGAATGTATTAGCTCCATGTATTTTAATTATTCATTTCCTTTTGTGTTGTCTGGCTCAGGTAGTATAAAGATAAAGTGTACATTGGACGGTTTATTGCCCACGATATAAATCCAGCTAACCTTGGATTTTTTTTTACCTTGGAAAGATGAAATAGCAGGAATATAAAAGAAGAACCTGTCAACCTGTTTCTAATTGAAACTGAAAGTGGGTTTTGTTAGAGCCGAGGTGTAGGTATCATCATAATCGATTTGCATGTTCCAGGTTCGAATATTTGCACGGGATTGGGATTTTGGATATCAAATATTCACTATTCACCAAATTATTAAAAGGTTGGGCTGAACGGATGCTCAAGCCGAATATTGCCGAACAAATATCGTCAGCATCATCATACATATTTTTACCTGGAAAACTGGAAATGCCGGACGAGTTTGAGTAGATTTTGAATTAATTTTTGGGCGATTTTTATATAGGGGCTTTAATTATGTAAATTTGGACCAAAAGATCCGTCGACTATTGAAGTTAATTATAGGGAATGGTATGTAATTACAATCAACGTTTCCTGTATATTCATTCGTATGCCGTTCCATGTTCCATGAATCTTAGCATACCTACTGCGGCTGTTCACAAAAGCAAACACGCTATCATTAAATCCGTGCACGCTACGCTATTGGATTGCGGTCAAATGAGCACACCTGAGCATATATAGATAGGCATAGTGTAAGCTTCAAGCTCTCATATTTAATAATAATGATATTGCCTATTGCCTAGTCACTGACACTTTTGACCTAATAGCATATACCTCAAATAAACGTCAAATATGCCTGATCATATCATTATTTATAGCTGAACCGGTGACCTTTCGATTTGGCTATGCGGTATCTATCTGTAGCTTTGAGCTAGATCTACAGTTTCCAGCAAATAACGGATGTTTCTATAATCAGGGAACTAGGCTTTTATTGATCCAATTTTGACTAAAAGCCGAATATTTCGATTAGTTTAATGGAGCGCGATATACCTAGCGTGAGTGGGAAGCATTTCACGCCAACATTTTGAGTAACATAACTGGAATTTTTGTTTGAACGCATCGGTGGTATTATGACTTCTGGCGCCGCAGTCATTTTTAATTTTAATATTTCACTGGTTTGGTTTGACTGAATGTACAGCAAGCTGGATTCTTTCAATTAGGAACCCAAAAGCATTTCTGTAGCTGCGCCAAGGACAAATATTGGAACTTCACCAGAATCGTGAGCATTTAGATAATGAAATTACCGGATTACTAAAACCTACTTCATATTTACTTTAATATATCACAAATACAACACTAAAGCAAGGATACATTCATATCCATCCTCTCGTTTGGAAATCGTGGATGTAGATAAATTAAACTTAACCCCACCGTCATCGAGTAAATAGTACCAACTTCCTGAGTTTGCCGACTTAAAACCAGGAACCGGAACCGGAACCGTCTTTTTAATCGTTCATTTCAAAAACCACAACCCAGGCCAGACATAAGCGATTTTAAGTTGTAGGACTTATAGCCGAATGTATGTGCTTCCATTCCATGCGAATTTTCTTAAGGAATTTTTAAAACGAAACGAAGTGTAATTCTCTAGCGAGAGGTGGCGTGGCGGTAGTGCTGTGTGCCTAGGAATATGTGGCATGGGGCGTAGTTCTGATTCTGAGAAATGGTCAAGTTCTTGCCTTGTTTCTCCACCCATTGAATCATGTGATGATATGATTTACGAATGCTAATCCTAATCGATTCTCAAACACACGAAAGGATCCGGAGTTTTTAATCTCTTATCATATGGCCAGCCATATCAGTTTTCAGATAAAATTAAAATCTACATATTCAAACTGATACTTGAATCAAAATTCTATCATTAATCCAAAGCGGTTGGAAAACACTTGTAGAATCGTAATAGCGAATTCTAATCGAACCTTAACAGTTCTACGGTTATAATTATAATCCGATTAATTAGTTTCTTGTACATAGGGCATGTTTACTGTATAGTAAATGATCTCCCTTCTCGGTACTCCTATGTTCATTCCTTCGTTCGAATCCTGAGTCTAAAATCCTAATCCCAAGTCGTGCGTGTCGTGTCGGTGTGCAATAAAATATTTCTTAACCTTTCTAATCACCTTCAAGGCCAAGACAATTTTGAACTTGACTCTGAACCACATAGGATTAGTTCCAGGAATATAAATTTTAGCTCACAGCATACAGTACTGCATGGACACAGGAAAACGTTCCTATTTGTAACTTTTTGTAGGCTTGAGGTTTGCCCTGAGGCCATACTCACACATGTAGTTTGCGTCAATAGCGGAATTTAAAATGGAAACCAAAACCTTTAGCATGTTATTCTGTACTTTCTACGTATTATTGGTTATAACAGTGATAAGTGTTCCATGAATCTAGTGTGAAAAACGCATCCATGTCGTTTACAGTTCAAGGCACACAAGTCAATAAGGTTCCCGAATAACCAATAGACGAAAATATCCTAAGCCAAACGAAGTCAATTGTAATAGCCCAAACCTAAATAAAGTACCCTTTGGATGGCGGACTCTTAACTAGCTTAAGGAGTGTTTTACGCAAAATGGTCAAGGTTGTCATACCGGTTTGAATTTGAATTAGAATAGGTATGTAGTACTTTTATGTACTTCACACAGCGCAGCGTGAAGAGCTTCCCCATGAGTAAATTCCAATGCCAATATGTTACAACTCTGAGCTAAAACCATAAAGGTGTATTAATGAAGTCTTCTTTAATACACCTTTATGGCTAAAACCTAAATAACCATGAAACTAAATACATAAATACTTTAAGTATTGTTCACCCCATTCAATATTTAACGTTAGGTACTCCAACCTGCTTAAGATAATACAAGTTTCAAAAAGCAAACTGCAAGCAAACAACCTTGACTGGACTAGTCGAAATCAGCATGAGGCAATACCCTCATCCTCATCAACTCACACATAACACACCTGTGTGTTCAATTTCAATTAGATGTTATGTATTGAGTACTTGTTTTGTAATAACTAAAACCAGAATAGTAACTAACGAGGAACGAGCCAGAGATGAGAGAGCATACTGTAATCCCTGGAGCTTTTCAACTACTTAGCTATTCTTGAACGACGCTAATAAGAGCTGAGATTGCCTGATCCATGAACTTCATCGGGTCAAGAGTATTGACTTGAGATGACTAATATTATACCTAACTCAACTGAAGTACATGAAATATTTATTCAGCACTGTCGTTTACTTATCGGGCGTCACACGCCTGACTTAAGTATGGCTACAACGATACTTAAATATGTACCTATGCAGATATTACATATACCTAGTCGAAACAGAACGCAATCACAGGAAAACTATCTAAATAAATACCTAATTGAATACTATTGCTACTTCCAAGTGCAAAATACTTCTTATCTTTATGTTTTAGCTCTAATTCCGCATCATGGACAACACATAGGTATAAAAAACTGTTCCTCGTTTACTCTAATCTGAGTCATGCTACAGTAATCGAGAATTAAAATCTTTACAACTTTCTGAATAGATGATTCATTGCATTACTAAATACATGTTTTAGGTACCGGTACCACACTGCATACTGCTGACCAAAATAAGCTACTGACTTAACATAACGTTCACAGCACAAAAATCACAACTGTTACTTAATAAATACTTACATATACTTGGGGCGAAGAAAAATATAAACAGGACAGGACGAAAAAAATTCCAGTGATCTTTGGAACGCGATAAATAACAAGATGACGAATAAACATAATTATTAGTCTGCGCAGTGATTTTTTAACTACATTAGATCTGCAAAATTAAAATGATAATGTACCTTGGTATGCAAAACATTCGCTTCATTTCGCATAGCCAGGAACAAACTGCAACGTTATTTCCTTGATTAATTCATTTCCCCGTCCAGAAGCTTCTCTGAATTTGAGCAATTGCTTCATATTTTCTGAAATGTAGCGCTGATTGAAAACTGGCCACTCATTTTTCATAAGTAAATTACTATTGGTTCCATAGACTGTCATTAAATGCCTGTTGATGTCATGCAATTTCCGCCCAGTAACCTTAGCCAAAAAATTGTAATATGATGGTTTCAGATTCTGAGGTTCCAGCATGCCAGCATGGAAGAGCATGGCTGTTGACGCTGCGAAGAGGAGACACCATCCGCCGCCGTACACTGAATCCAGCCATCGAATAATTTTCCAATTGTTTCGTCTAACGTTCAGAAATTCAGTTCAGATATTTAGATTAGCTACTTAGGCATTTAGTTTGTACAAAACTTGTTATTTCATTTAGAGAACTTACTGATGCGAATCGGATATCAGAGCCTGAGCGGCTTTGAAAAATAAATATAGAGCTAGTGTTGGAGGCGGTTTGAGTAGGGCACACCCAAAAGCTGAGGCCATAACGCCAGCTGCCACTCCATGAATTGGATGTTCGTTGCCTAGCAACCACCGGAAGGAGCAACAGAGAAGGCGAAAGGTTAGGGAAATCGAACTCAATCCAGCTCCAGTTCTAATGCATTTATAAAGACTCGATGGTCTATCTGAGAGTTGCAGTCGTCGTCTCGCTGTCGTCAGTATGGATCTTATATACATTATCAGCTGAATTACGGCTTGAATTCCAAATCCAGCAGCGAATCTGGTCAGGAATCCCTGTAAATGTATAAAACAATGAATATTATGGTATCAATTGTTAACCTGTAAAAATATTGCAATGATTCTGTGTATCCTACCTCTGACCAATAATTAAAACATGGTTTCTTATGAGGACAAGTGTCATGAGACTGTCCTTCATGAACAGCAACGACCATGCGTTCTAAGTGACTCGCAATATCCTCGGTTTGACGATGCATCCAGAAAACAAAGCGAATAAAACGAGCTCTATAACTTTCATCCCGTTTCCGTCTTCCATTTTGGACACGGAACTGTCCATTCAGATCACCTTCTGGTCCACCAATAATTAAACCTGGGCCTACATTATTAACTTCTCGGTGTCCAATAATGGCTTCATTTCTCTCAACGTCAAGTTCTGTTGGATCTTCTCCGTTATCAGCCGGAATAAATTCTTCATTCCCAATTATTTTTCTAAACATTCAAAATATTCCAAAAATTAAACTGACACGTACCCTAGCGCAATTCTTAATTTACAATTTAACATACTTCACAATAGTATCAATAATATCTCCCTTTCCATTCCCTCTCTTCATTTGATAGAGGATTGTGGATGCTGAAACTATGAACATCAAAGTGTCGAAATGATCAATATTCTTAACGATTTTCCTACAGAAATGTAAAAAAACGATTATTATAAAATTGGCATAGACAGACCGACAATTATTTTGATTTTTAAATGTCCTACACAAAGCATTTACCTGGCTCGAAGCATTCTAAAAATTGTTTCCGATGCCACATTGGTCGTATATAAAGCCAGCAAAGCTCTTCGATGTGGTTTCTCGACTAAAATGGCCAAATACGACCCCAGAAAAGCAGGAAAATAACCGACTGTGAAGAAATTGAAGTGTCCTAGTAGTTTACGGACAAGGCAAAAGAATGCCACAAAACCGAACCCGTTTACACTAAGAAATGAAGATGATCGAAGGACGTCCTTGATCATTTTGAGTGCTTCTGCTCCAGATTTGGGGTAACGCTTGCTGGCGATGAGTCCCAGCTGAAAAACAGAATCAAAATGTTAATTAACTCTAAAACAATATGAATTTGTTACAAATTGATTTATTCAATAAATACGCAGATAAACGCACAACATAACAGGAAGAGTATATCTTGAAACTTTCTTTGAAACAATAAAAACCCACGTCAGCCGCTGCACGAGCACATGATGGATTCCATGTGTGTCCCAGTTCGTAACAATTAAACGGAAGCCTTGCTAGTTTGCTTGCTGATGGAGCCATAGTAATTCCTGGAATACTTGATTTAAAACAATCCCTTTCAATTCAATAATTTAATCCCAATTCAGGGTACAAATCCGAGATCTTGTGAAGTCAAAGTAGCTCGTGTAAAGTTCCAGTGCCTGGTTCCTGTCTGATTCTCGTTAAATCTAAAATAGTGTGAATAGTAAATTAGAATTTTTTAGATTTAATATTTTATGTGCGTTGTACATGCTAGCATGTGTGTAAATTTGATAATTAGGCCTAGTCAATATTGTATTTGATATTCAATGTCGAATTTACACAATCAACAATCAGCAATTTAGATACGCATGGATGTCAATTGTCAATGTTATAATAATGACAACAAATATTGAATTTCATTATTTTTTAAATACCGTTATAATATCCCGTATCCAATATCCAGCATTTTATAAGTACAACATATAATGAATTTCAAGTTCAAGCAGATGTCACACATCAGTTTTCTCACTCGTGACGTGACGGCTGACTGGTGACTGGACGAAGAACTGAGAAAAAAGGTCAAAAGTTCAGAAAATATGCACCGAACACCGATGACCGAATGACTACCCGGAAGAAACAGAAAACTTGAATAAGTGAAAAGGCGGCACTACGAAATCATAGAGCACCGTGTACTACTGGAGGGAAATTCAATATACACAGTTCACGAATGTTATTTTAGCCGCGCTGTTTTACCGGAAAAGATTTTCAATTTTTTAATATTGTTTGTTCAATTTATGAGTTAATTTGCTTCGTAATTAAATCCGTCATACGTTGTACTTCATCATCGTAAGTCATTTAATCTCAAATCTACATACAGTATAACTGAACTGTGGTTTCCCTGTATAAGTCGCACAAGGCATTGAATTTGTATATGCAATGCTTATGCTGCTGTAAGCTGGTCATGGCCATTCAACGAATTGCAAATTGTAAATCACGGACTGAAATAATATTCTCAAAAAATTGCAGACTATTGGATATACGACGTTGAACGTGGATAAATGAAGTAACTCAGTCATCAGTACACAGTCGACAGTTGTCTACCAGCATAGCAGGCCCCAAGTTGCAATTGCAAGTACTAAGCTGTAAATTTCAAGCATAATTAGCTGACTAACTCGGTAAATACAAAATATAAATAAATGTTCATAGAGCACAATTATTTGTCAAATATTCCACTATTACATCATAGAATTATTTTTAAACCTACAATGCATTTTACCATAAATGGCCTGTAGAAAAAATTAACTTTTAATTTTATTTTTGCTTTTGTAGGCAATTCAACATGTCTCTAGGTTGGAGACTATCCCGTCCACAGTTTTTCCAACAGTTCCAAGGAAGCACAACAACCACAACTGAATCCAAATCCGGAACCGGAGGAAAGAACAAAGCCGAATCCCTTGGCTTCATCTGTGATGATGTATTTTTCCTATGGAGATTCTCAACGAAAACAATTGTGAGAGCAGCCTGTTCAGACATTTGGAGAGAAGAAGTTGAACAAGGAATTCCAGTCTCATATCAAGAATGGGCCTTGTCCACACCTCTCTCCTTCAATGCCACTCATATGAGTGTCCAGAAACGCTCTGGACGAGAACACTGTCTGCTCTGGGGTCCTTCTGGAATTGCTGTGGTGACGTTCCCAGTGAAGACGGGGGGACCTTTATTACCTGGTAAACTCTTGGTTGCACAAGTTGAGATTCTTGGAGAACGGGCTTACGTGGACCATTCTCGTCTTAGCATCATCCAAGCTAAATGGCATCCAACAACGACGAAGAATATTGTCATGGTTCTGAACAATGACTACTTCATCCGTTGCTATGATCTCGAAGAACCGTCTGTCTCTTTTGCCGTCGTATGTGCTGGCCCGGACTCATCTATACCATTCAATTACACACAGCTCTCCGTGGGATTATCTGAGCCGCCAGTTGACTTTGACATTGGACCTGAGCTCCAGGAAACAGGTCACTGGACCGTGTTCATTCTCAAATCCTCGGGAGCTTTGTCTTACATCCTCATGAAAATCGTGGAAGCCACAAGACGCTGTCATTGGGAACCCGAGAAATCCGTGTCTGTGGAAGGAGTCATCGATGACATTTTTGAGCTTCCGTCCACGCTTTCAGTTAGCCATGGATTTCCTATTGTCGTCACAATTGGAAGTCTCTCCGGTAAATTGTACCATTCAGTCATCCTTCCTTCCGACACGGAGACCTATGACGTGGACAATATGGAAAAAGCCGTGCTCAACGGTGAAACGACACTTTTCGTCAAAGAAGTTCTGGAATTGGAGTCCGAGTACCAGCTCTCATACGTGTATCTCATTCCGGACCCGCTCTGTCACTATCGCTACGCTTGTGTTCATGAGGGTGGGATTCATGTGATTACCATGAACTTTGTACCGTACATGATGAGCTTGTTGCGGGGTAAGGAGGAGCCGGATGATGTCAACACGACCTCCACTTGTCGCTATGTCCTTTGCTGCACGGATGATAGGAAGAAAAAGTCTATTCTGTCCAGTTCCACATTTTCAAATTCAATTCCTCAGAAGTTTGTGACTATCACCGGAAGCGGGGAAACCCTGGTGTATGATATTCCCAAATATCCAACTTTGAGCAGCATTGGTTCTCAACAAGCCGGACCAACTGGTGACAACACTCGCACCAGCTTCTTACACGTGGTTCCTGAATTGAAGGCCTTAGAAATGGTGGAATCACTCCTCGAAAAAACTGTGAACCAACCCTACCTCGCTCTGAATGATGACCTGAGCCCTGAAAAGCGTGAGAATATTTTATTGGACTCAGTTCGTACACTGGAACAAGAATATATTCAGAAACAGGAGCAAGCCATGGATTTTCTCGGTGCGACAATTTCTCATCTTTTGGAGAAATTGGATGATTTAGCTGATCCTCTCAATAAACTCGTGAACTTCCAACCGATTTTACGAGACAACGCAGAAGACATTGCGATCCGGTATGAAGAAGAAAATGATGCAGAGGATGAACTGGCTCAACGTCTGGATGCAGTTTTGATGGAACAACAGAAAACACTTCCGGTTGTGACTGATGCAGAGAAAGTTTGGCTCAAGAAATTGGAACAGATGCAGGAAGAAGTGGAGCATTTGAAGGAACAAGTTGAAGGACTCAAATTGAAAATTACTGGAACTGATGGTCAACCCATTGTTCCCACGAGTCCTCCGGTAGGACGTCGGATGATTCTGTCCACAAGTGAATTACTCAAAATTAAAAAGGAAATTATGGAACATCAAAAGGATTTGGCGGAGCTCAGCGCGTCATTTCAGCAAATTGAGGGAAGTATGGCTATGTAATGTAATGTAATAATTATTTTTGGAATTCCTGCGTATTGATATTTATTTTGGTTCACCGATTTCTAAATTCACTCTCACAAGTAATACAGTAACAGAGTGATTAAATTTTCCCTGTGAGTGAAATGCCCGTGTTCTGTAATCAATTTACGGGCTCGTGCTGTGTCGCGATTTTTGTCTTAATAAATTTTGAAATATTCCAGTTGCTTTGAACGCCTGGGGCGGTTGAATTTTGTTCTATACCATGTGAGTACTAAGAGTTACAAATTACATGGTAATAAATATATGAAAATTGAAAATTCAAGGTATTTTTATGTTTTTATCGGCATTTTTTATGAGTTTCTGTTCCGTATTTACCAAAGTGCTGCTCAAGCTATTCTTATATTTTGAAATTTGGCGGTTTGTCGTAGCGTGAGCCGATGGACCAGACATGGCTTAGGGAAAATCACTCGGTTCGGAAGCTAGTCTCATGAGGAAAAACCTTTGTGTGCTAAATAAATAGGTTACAGATCATTCCAATGATTCATTGATGGATTCATCTTCATCCCATTCGATATCATCACGATACAATATACCGCCAAAATTCAAAATATAAGAATTGTCTTAAGAATACTCCTTGCCAAGGTTATTTGAGTCTTGAGTCATTAAGGGTCTTCCTCACGTTGCGGCTATTAGCCGCATAGATAGCACACTGTTCCTCAACTATAAGCTG
>JAQFYT010003653.1:0-10355 GCA_034694925.1 Ceratophysella denticulata | reverse complement strand
CACCCCCGAGCTGTAGAGGTAATAGTTGGCAGTCACGAGTTACACACGCTACACAACACACACCCGAGTCTCTCGTCGGGAGCCAAGTAGGGAAAATGAATCCCTACCAAAGCTGATCTTTTACGGTCTAGTCATAATTATTCTTAGAAGCATTGGACAGGAGTACGAGGAGATCCTAAAACACAAACTAACGGAATTAAAGATTTGGTTTGTAGATGAAGGCATACTGAGAAAACAAGGCTATGACAAGGTAATCTCAATCTCACACTTTCATAACTCCACGAACGAACTACAATGAAAAAGAATGAACGCTCCTTTTCTATTCGTATTACAGACTCCTGATTTTAAACTCGAGGTTCCTATCGGTAATTCAGTATTAATTATTCTAGCTATTATATAGAACATGACCTATGCATGATGCTCTAATTGTGAACTTGTGACGTGAATTATATTATTTGAAATTATCTGAATAGCTATTGAGGGGCGCGTGGTAAACTGGATTGAAAGCAAAGCACTATTTGGAGACGAAGATACTCATAACACCTACTTGGAAGAACAGCTCATTAGTTACAGGAATCGGTAAGATTCGAATTCCGAATTAAATAGAAATATGATTTGTTGTTCCATCATCATCAACGTTATCCGCATGTTGTAGGTTCGGACCCGGACTTGTCATATACTGGTTGGGCTACATCGAAACCTTAGAAACTCAAACAACACCTGGTATTTTCATTCGAGATCATCTGCCAATCAAGATCGTTTTCATGGACCCTAGTAGTTCCCGGAATGATTCACCCGAAACCAAACCCCGGACCACCAGTCACGGACCATCTTCACGTTAAAAGTTGGACAACATTGTGTTGCATAATATACTTAATATTTAATTAATCAGAACATTCAAATAATAAGTCCTTCTTCAGTGGACGAATTAAATATAGGTAATGCTCTTTTGGACTGACGAAATCCATCATAATGAAAATTGCTAATATAGCTCTTAACTGTTCTAAGTTGTAACTCTTAACACAAGAACATAATTAAAGTTCAAATCTCTCAACTCAATGGCATTTTGTAATAGAAACATCAGATATATTTATTCATCATAATATAATAGTTAACTATATCTACATAATAATTTGGGAGTAAAAGATTTTGTATTGAAACACCTCGAACATGATCCATTACTTACATTATTCATTGAATTGATACAAATTGTACAGTAGCACATAGTCCAACCCAACACATCATAATATTCATTATTACTTCCTCCGAATGTAATACACATTACAGTAACAATGTGTCTACGCTAAATGCATATATTATTGTTTATAGCTATTCAGAACAATATTTTCGTCTATTAAATCTACAAAAGAATCTGATCGTGTTAACTCTTAGCGAGCAGTGTTTTGAACACCAGAAGTTCGATTATTTCTGTTGAATACCATTTCGGAGAAATAGAACTCAGCCCAGTTAAGAAAACTCCGACACCGTCAAAAAAGATTTTAGCTTCTGTTCGCTAAGAATTAACCTTGCTATTCACCTCCCTACCTGTGCTGTGACCCCTCATTTTCAAATTCAACTGGCAACTGACTGACAGTGTTATTTTAGTGTTTGGGTGTATGTTTGTTCTTAGGTATTAATTAACTACACATTCTCACACTTTATAATAACTGACAAACTATGCAGTATATAATATACTTAACTTATGGTTATTTGTATACCAATTGTGTATGTACAAGTACATATAATTTATAAACTGCAACACACGGTTGTATTTGTACTTACCAAGTTTTATGTATAAGTGGGTATAACGGTATTATGTAATGTACCTACCTATATTTTTATACTTACCAAATATACCTAACTGTAAATAGATAGTAGATACCTACTACACGCCCTTTGTGAAGCATTCGTCCTTTCTTTCTATAAATAAATAGGCAGTTAATGTACTCTATCAATTCCTAAAAAGGTTTCTACGTATTACAATTAGTATGAACAGGGCTGATTTACAAATGTACAAGGTGAAATAGTATATATTGCGATGAGGAATAATGATTTCCGGTACTGGAGAAGGAGAACTAAATGTTGACATGTGTGGTGTATGAACCGTTAATCGGTAATGGTAACAACGGATAGCTAGAATTTCAATAAAATGCCATTCACATTCCATATCGAAGTTACTTAGTCGTGTTGACTGATAAAGAGCCCGACCCAAATATGCACTCATGTAATTTCAATTATTTCTACTCTATAGATACCTACGTATAACGTATATTAAATTATACATTATACTATAAATGGACTTCGGCTTAATGTGCATTGTACCGTCCCAACTTGTCGGTAGGAGTTGGTAGCGTTCGAATCTGCGGTATTTTTTTGAGTTGTATATCTAAAGCTAGTATAATAACAATGGTGAGTTAAATGAACTTTTAACGTGAGTCTGGGTATTTGGTTTTACTCTGATCCCTACAAAAAAGTGTATAGGTAATGTACCGATATCAGTAAACATCTCTTCAGTCGAAAATACTAACAATGTAATCGGTAACTTATTGCATTCACTTTAAATTATAAATAACTCACTCCTCATTCATTCTGTCTCCGGAATAACTTATACCGTGTGTGGGCGTGTGTGTAGCAAGCCTAACTCTTAGGAGTAGGGAAGTTAGTGATCCAATTAGACTGATTTCCCAAAACCCGGAATTTATTGTGGGGCCAAATTAGGCTCCTAAACACACTGTCAGATGTACCCGGTATAAAAGATGCAAGTGGTATTTTAAATGCCGATTATACATTAACTGAACATTGACCCTATATATAGTTTGGTATGGACCGATCCGAATTTTGGAAGTACTGACGAGGGAGCCAGTTATTGGATCCATTTATAGTACCAACCATGTCAAAAGAAAATAAGTTAAATAGCATAATTAGGGTATTGGATACAGGATACCACCTCGATATTTCAACTAAAGTGTATAGAGAATACTGTACAACAAAACGGCGCACAATGCACAATGCCTACTGCTGCATTCTCCAACGAAATCACTATATGTAACATTTTGAATGATGTTCTAATTATCATTGTAATCAAATAACCTTGTCAAAAACCAAAACGGAGTAGGATTTGTGATATCCAACGAAAAGCGCACATTAGTAGAGCATTTTGAATCAAAATTGAACCAGTTCCTGTTAGTTTACCGCTATTTCCTATTTCTTATATCCTTCACTTACTTTGTCCATAGCATATCATAATAAATCCGAGCTAGCGACGATCATGAAAATTGGCTTCTGAAGGTGATACGGATCTCCAAACCCGCGGAATTTGTGGGTCTAAACATGGACTGGAGCTGGATATCGAGGGAGTTGTCAATGCCGTTACAGCTAATGCTGCAGCAGGTGGCAATATTCTGGTACCACCAAGCATGGACTCTGGAATAGACTTATGTATTACTTTCTTACACGGTGATCGCGCCAAGCGCCTCATCTCATTGCTTGTCAGAGTCCGTCGAACTTTCCTGTAAAATGATTAACGATTGTTAAGTTTTTTCTCGGCTTTTACTTGTTTGGGAATGGGAATCAATGATTGTTCATACTTGGACAATTCGGTGCTACAAAAATAGAGATCATCCGGGGCATCCATCCATGAAATAATTTGCTTCCGCGAACCAACTCGGCTGGTCACAGTTGCTACTTTCCCTTTGTTTCCGTTCACGTGGTTTACGACTTGTCGAGCATTTAGTGTCAATGTTGGTGCGGCAGCAGATAGTCCTTGCGTTACAAGCGGAAGCGGAGATCCATCTCTACTCGAAATTTGCGGTGTATTAGGATTAGGTCCACTTTGGTCCCATGCCATTCTTTTAACTGGGGGATCTTTTTAAAAGAACACAAACATTAATTACTGCTTTTGGTGCCTCCTAATGTAACCTGTGATATCCCTGAATTTAAAGGTTATGTATCTATTACTAGTACGCATCGGTCAAAGTCAGTCCGACGACCGAACAAGTTGTAGGGGACAAGAAGCGCGTTTAAACCCAGCGCAGGGTCTAGGATCGGGCGTCAGTTAAAGCTTTTAACACAGCGCCACCCATCCCACCATGGTAGCAAGTAATCTTGCCCATAGCTAGCGGAGACGCTGTCCTAGTGCAGGGTCAGTATCGATACGCAGACATTAACACCCGAATGATTGGTGTCAAAGATTAACGACACACACGCAATGTTTGGCTTTCCAATCCAAGGGTTTGGACAATGATACCCGATTTTTGTTGCCGGCCAGACCGGCACTGAACCTACGCCGACACCAAACATCTAAGAATCATTACCAATGCTGCTATTTTTACCTAATTTAACGACACCGTGTCGGTGCGGTGACGGTGTCGATACGAGCACTATTGGTTTGGAGCATGGACAGAAGGTTTCCAAATTGGGGGTTGGGTTGAACACAACACTCCAAAAATAAAAGATTATTAGGAAGAATACAGTAATTGAATTAACGACTCTAATCTCGTGTTCGAGTTTCGTTCGACATGTTGTAAGTGCGCAGAGCAGATGATCAGACAGTGACTGATCGGTCAGCAGGTTTTAGTATTTCGGAATTTGAATTCAGGCATAGCAGGCATATCATCAGAAACATCATATTTGTACTCGCGCGCATCTAATAATTTATTTGTTTTTACCATCCACTCCATTTAGTTCTTCGTAACTTCGCTTCTTGATTATTGTGGGAGACAAACTGCCAGGCATGCTTATGAATTTCTCTGGTACGCGTTCATATATGAGCGACCCATCTGGACAAAAAGGAGACAATATGTCAATAAGTACAGAATACCGCACTAATTGTATTCTGCATGGCAAAGGTGATGAGTGCAATAATTTAGGATTATACATTTTGTGTCGAGTTTGAACTTTGAACAAACTTGTAATTCTTTTCTAACCTGGGCCTTTTGGTGGTTTGGGATATGCTTCCTTGATTGGCTTAGGGAGTTTTGATTTGTCAGTAAGAATCAGCCAATCAGCAGTTACACGGATGGACTGACCAAGGGTATGTGCAATTTCTGAAACTCTCGCATTTGGCAACCTCCGTTTTCTGTTAGTTACTAGATGTCTGAGTTCGTCTGCTGATTTTCCTATCACTCGTTGCTGACCTGTAAATTCACAATTTTTGGTCAACATTAATATATATTGATGAAATGAGAATATTTACATAAAATAAAATAATCTCACATTCTTGTTTAACAAGAATAATGTTAATAGGCCAAAATGGAGCCCTTGTTGCATGACGTGACTTTAATAGGTCGTTGCAAACTCGGCGAGCAATCCGAGTCATCGGTGTTGTATGAAGATAGAAGGCGGTGCGAGTTTTCATAACGGGTCTGGGCGACCCAGTCCGCATTCCAAATCCGTGCGCCGTGGCATAATGTCGAGCTAACTGGTTCTTCATCTTGAAATCCTAAAAAAAGAGACTCCCGCTTAAATATTGAAGATGAAGATATACAATTTTTTAATACGAAGTGTAATCCTGTATAATTAAATTAACTATAGTTGCTGGTACAGGTCGTGTTTGAGTGTGCCATGTTGTCTGTCTTCCTATGACCCTAGTGCCAATATTATGCTGCGCCGCGCCGTATGGAATGGACAATGGACTTATGTCTTAGATTTCCAAATGCACTTAATCGTCTTGCTAGAAGATAAAATAATCTTGGGACAGTTGTTTTGTACCATTGAAGCATCGGTGGGGCGCTTTCTGATGTTACAGCCCTTTAGCGCCCAACCGGCTATTTTTTCCTCCCAGTACCAGTTTCCAGTAGAACCAGGTTGAACCCAATGTATCACTCTATAATACATTGTTGATCACGATTTTCTTAACCTGGGCTCATTCATATTTAATTCATCCGGAAAATAATAAGGTTTTGAGAGAAGGCAAGTCTCCCTTTCATGTATTCCCAAAACCTTACTCTTTCATAACCTCCGGAAATCCAAATATGCCCGTTCTTTGTACTAATTCACTATTAAAACGGGTTACATTAACTTAAGGTACATTTTCTCACACTGTTTCAATTGCGTTCAATCTTACCTTTCCGCATCCAGTAACAGCACAGAGGTGTAATCTCTGCTGCATGAGTCCAGGTGCCCTCTCTAAGTAGAAATCCCCTGAAAAGTCAAACAAATTTTGCACTACAACAGGTCAATATTGTGTTCGAAGTCTTATAAATTCAATTGAAACTGATACAACAATGTAATAGGGTGCAGACAAATACCTGTGGGTGGTACTTCGCCATCTTCTGACAATGGCCCAGACTTGATTTTTCGTATATCCATTTCCCCGTCCACTACAAATGCAAATACCAAAACAAATTCCACATTAGTTAAACCTTAGAAGGTGCGCTTGGCCGGGAATAGTTGAACGGGATATATTGAAATATAAGCTTACAATATTTGTTTGGGATTTTGAGACCACCATACTTTCTCCAGTAATGCCAACATTGGTTACACAACCTTGCTTGAACACCAGAACTTCCGGTCCATGCATACCATTGCACAGATGCCGTTACTAATTACGAAATGATGGAATATTTTAATATTTAAGAACACGTTCTGGTTAAGTGGTAAAGCTCGGCTGTTAGGAATACACTACACTGCAAAATGTATCTTACCTAAACACGACTCGCACGGCTTTCCGGTTATGAGCTGCTCCGGCGTATTACTTCCATTCACCATTCCTTTGTTTCCCGACAATCCAGTCGAGCTAGGCTTATTGCTAAAAATTATATATATTGTACAAATTATATACTTGACACAGGGAACGACTGAGGACGTTAAATAAAATAGTATTAAAGATTTTTAGTGATTCCCGTTGAACTAAACCCCACCATTCGGATTGTATTGTATGACTTATTCATTAATCTCTCGTTGATGACCGCACCGGTTATAGCTACTCGTTAGAGTGACTAAAACGGGATATTAAAATGGAAATGAGATGTTTTCTTACAACCTGGATAGTGCGGGTGGGTTGCTCAACTGAGGTTTAATTCACGTACTAGTTGGGTATGTAGACTTGTTTCATTTTTGTTTCAGCTTCAGCAGCTTTCACTCGTTTTTGCTGAACATATCGGTCAGTTGTTTTCCACATGTAATAATATTCCACTATATTCTTTAGAGTTTTCCACGGCAAATAGTCAGAACGTATATCCGAAAAGTCTTTCCCATATTTTTCGAGTGCTTCTTCGAAGAGATTTGCCTATGTAAGTGTTGTAAACATTCAGAATTCAGATTGGGGTAGAGATTAATTTAATAATTTCGAAACTATAAACCACTAGATATTGATATTACAAGCAGGTACCTCAGATGCTGACCAATCCTCCATTTCATCACGACAAAGCAGAGGTCCCGTAGAAGGTACAATGGCCGAAACAGCATCGGCCAAGACGTAGTTCTTTCTATGCAGAGTGTCCATTGCACTGAACTAAAGAAGAGAGACACGTTGAGTAGGTTCAGTCAGCCAATAGGCTAATCTTAAGGTACGTCAACCTCAACTAACTGCTAAAGTAATTTTATTTACAACGGTATCATCCCTCGCCCTTACCAATGTGATGTCCCTAGAAGCTGCGGCAGCACTCATATGAAGACTTGGCTGTTTCACAGAACTTGAACAATCTAAAGCTCTGGCAAAAGTACCTACTGACCGGGATATGACTAAAAATTGATCTATTTGCTTATCCGTCAGACCATGATCTGGTGTCCACGTTAAAGTTTCTAATTCTTCCATACTCCTCCCATCCGACTCCCCTGTAGAAAATAAACTCGATAAGCCAAACCTCATGTCATTACCCAGTAGTTGTGGCAGAGGGAAAGTACTGACCCTCCTTGAGCACAGTTTTGGGCGCATCAGCTTGGTAGCGATGACCTACACGGATTTCACCACGGTCTGCCAACAATGTCTTTTGCTGGGGATCATAGACCAGGGAATAGAAGAAAGTATCCTGGAAATATTAGAAACAAAATTGAGGTTTAAGAGAAGCGTAAATTAATATTACGGCTTCTTTTTACAACAATAACATTACTTACATCTTTATCAACGTATGAAAGTAGACACTCCGTTTCGTTAAGAAGTGTTACAGAACACTTTCCTCGGATATGTGTGGCAGGAATGGTTTCAACTTGTCTTGACAAAAACAGCTCCCGATGTCCTAATAAGTGTTTCTGTTTTTTGGTTAGACTATCCTTGTCTTTGCACTCTTCTTCTTCTAAGGCACCTGTAATTAAACACATACGGGCAGAGGTGTCATAAACATGGTTCTAATTTGGGTGGAATCACGAACAAATAATATTTCTAATTTGAATAACATGAAGGGGTATGGACTAGAGGCAAAAAAGAAAATACGTAAGAAAATACAAAAGGACAGCGATGTTTTCTATTAGAATGGGCTACGGATTTCCCTGCCTCCATTTTCATTTTCACTGATGAGATGAGGGAGTGAAAATAATTTCACTCCCGTATCTAATCCGAGATGCCGGATTCCGCTCCCTGTGTCATCTCCATCAGACTGCGACTGACTATCCGGATCCTGATCCTGGATAATACTCATTTCCTTTTCAATTCCAATGCTCCATTTGGAATCCGCCCGTCGACTGAGTCTCCTTCAACTAAGAGGAGGGTATCCTTAAGAACTATCCCGAAAAGCAACACCACGACCATGCAGACTAAACCAAACCAACTAGGTACCATTACTGCCTACTCTATTTTCTTCTTCTTTCTCTGTCTTCTTTTCTTCGATCAATACTCACGCTCGTACCAATGCAACAGCAATGCTCCTTCTCCTTCTGTAATTCTCAATCAAGAAGAGACTACCACAACTACCAGCAAGGGTCGAAAATATACACGGATTTCATCTCGCATCCGTGCAACGATGTATGATGAAGGCATCCAATTTCCATATCGATACGACACTGCCGCCGTGTCGCTTTATCAAAGTACACCAATGGATGGACCACATTTCTACAATAGCGTCATATCTCCCAAGTTCCCAATTTTCATTACTATAGCTACTCGTTTAACAATAAAATAAGAAACAAATTAGGCAGACTCATTAATCTAGCTGACTCATGCTTAAAGCAAACAAAACTGAGTATCAAAACTGGGACGGTTGAATAAATATGAAGACAACATTCTGTTTCGCTGCTTGGTTAACTTCAGTTGTAAGTTTACTGAATCTCGACATCGTCGACGCAAAGTTGAGAAAGTGAGAAAGGGTAAAGCTAATTTAGGGTACCGAATCTACTGTGAATTGAAAACGGGTTTCGGGGTTGGGGTATTCCGATTTCCAAACTAACTTCCTCACACACGCTAATCGAGCCATATCCCAGCTTCAAACCATTTGAATTCCACAATATGATTCTAGATGGTCGATGGTAGTATGATGTAATTGTATAAGATAAGTATTATCCATGCATGCTCGTAGGAATTTATTCAGTAAGGGCACAACAGGGTAAGTACAATGAATGCTCCTTATCTACCTCTACCACATATTGTATATTCGGTATGTGTGCCTCAGCCTCTTGAAATCTAATTAATTAAGGAAAAATACTTCAATATCACAAAAGCAAGTTGAAGCAACAGCCCTTCGCAATGTATCACTTATCCGAACTTATTGAATTTCTGAATCCGAACCGAATTCGTGATTTTTTGGAAATATGTACATATCTTGATTAAAATGGTCATAATGGACATGGGGTAACTGAATGGGTAAAATGCCATATAAGAGGCATTTGTATTGTATATCTAGTTTTTGGTGGATGAATTTTATTAGAGGGGCTTTGGAGATGCCTGAGAATATGAGGAGAAATAGAAATGATTCGGTGGTGGTGGGAAGGAGTCAAGACGGATTGGAAGCAGTGGTAGAGGGTTCCCCTTTTTGCGGAATTAGCACCCAAAACCACCTTCTCTCTTTCGGCTCCGCTCCCTCGTCACATCACATCCTCTCCACGAGATCCATGGAGAATGGAAGAAAGGCGTCGAGGGGACCTAGTCTTCGTGGCGGAAGGAAATTACACCGGAGAAGAGTTCACCGGCTCCCCCAAAAAAACTTCTCTTCACCAGAAAGATTGTGTGTGCCTGTAATTGCACCCAACTAAAGCCTAGGCAGGCGGCGGAGTAATTTCCGTTAGCAGAAGTACCAACAGAAATGAGAGGAAAAGGACACAAATCAGAAGCAATAATACCTCTCCAAACACCCTTCTCATCATCATCCTAGCTCCTTCCTGTTCTACTATGTAGATCTATCTAACCTCTCACTTTGCTCATTTGAGATTTCAAATCACCTACAGTGCTACCTACCTACTTACTTTACTTCCCCAATCTCAAACAT
>JAQFYT010003652.1:0-10358 GCA_034694925.1 Ceratophysella denticulata | reverse complement strand
GATAATGTTTGGACTTCCTCGACTGCCAGGAATGGCGCTCCGAAGAGCTTAAGTCGAGCTTCACAGAAGGCTTCACAATCACCCAGGAAGTGGTTTCTAGTCTCTTCCTCTTTTCCGCAGCTAGTGCAGATGGAGGTATGAAATAGGCCCATCCTTCTTAGGTGACCGTTTAATATACTATGACCCGTGATTACCTGGGTCAATGTTCTTAACTTTTTACGATTCAAACTCATAAATTCGCAAGGGTGTATCACACGTGGAATTTGTCCGTATATTAAAAGATTAGCGTTTGAAACGATTCGAAATTCGAACCGCCTCAACAACTGTACATATCACATCAAACGCATAGTTATAATTGCGGTCGTGATTCATTCTAAATTCAAATGCCCATGCTCTAAATAGAGTTACAAAACAGAGGGCGGATGTTGGATGTATATTTCGATATTTGGTATCTATCTGGACCCATGACCTCTTCTGTCCGTAGCTCCGATTTCCGCCTGTCAATAGGAGGCCAAGCTCTGGGGATTGTGTACAGTTCCGGACTCATGGTCAATAGTCCGTGATTGTGGGAGAGTAAAATGCCTTTAGTCGAGTTTTACGAGGCCTTTCTCTGCATTGGGATATAGAGAGACAGACAGAAGCTAGCCTGGAGACGATTTCCCGACAGACAGACGAGACTGGACACTCGAGTCACTGTGGATCTGGACTCAGGAATGGATTGGAAGTCCCTATAGCATATAGCCCGGCTACGGCGGCAGAAGATAACAGCAGCCTATGTAGCCAGAGATTCACATACTCACATCCCATTGTCAAGTCAGGGAAGTGGATGGAGATGGAGGCCCATTGAGCACACAACTTCTCAAAAATCTCAGCTCTTGGGTCCTTCACCCAAATGGACTTCTTTCACAGGAGTGCTTTTCGTAATTTGTTAATGTAAATATTCCTACAACTTTCTCCCAGCTCAACCCGGGATATGAATCTGGGACTTTCTAGCCGTGCGGTGAAAGCCCTTCTCAGCCATGCCTGCATATTGTGATAAATGCGGAGCAGCTTAGGATTTAACTTCACTAGGTACTGTCTACCTACAGTAGACCTACCTATGTGAATTGAATTTTTAAGATAAATGCCAGTGAAAACATCTTAAATATGCTAATCTTATCTAGTACAAATACTTTCATAACTTAAGGTGCACTCGTCCGATCTGATCCAAGGTGAAATACAGCAAAATGATTTACTATGCCCAATTCCATGGATACCTACTCGATATCTAATACCTGTTTCATGTACGAAAATGAGAATTGAGCCAGTACATAGTAGCGTGGGTGGAGATGAGAATGAACGATTTTCCCATCATCTCCGAGTTTTACATTTTCATATTTTCCCATTACAGGGATTTCCATTATTGACATTACGGACGAGTGTGTCCTTTGTGTCGGCGGAAGTTGGGTGCTGGGAGACTTGAGTTTTTTTGGCAGTGTATGGAGAAAAGGCCATAAAGCCAACCGAGGAGGCCTTTCAAAAGGAACCCCCGTCAATTGTGCTCCCTATTTTCCATTATGGAAATAAATTTGATAACCAGGCCCTTATACTCCGCACTAACTCGAGTGTGAAATTCAGCCCACTCCGTCTTTATGATCATGTGACACACTTAGATGATGATCCATAAGAGGAGCAACATTACATGACTCCTACGGCTTATCCGCCTCCGTCAGCGGACATGCAGATGGCCCTCCAGCATATGACACTCAACCGTCCGTACCATACATAGGACAATGCCAGGCCAGGGCTTGGGCCGTAAAAATCCCATTAAGTCCTTTCCATTTCACTATAGTACTGTGTGAGTGAAGTCAGCTCAGGCGAAGGATTCATAATCTTCTTGCTCTACTTAACCTCGTGCGGTATAATGTATAATGCTGCTGAGGCATCAAAAACAGAACCTTGTTCTGATTTGTAGGTTGTAGGCCCTTGCTCCAAGGTATGAATAACTTATTTCCAAGGATTTGGCCAGTTTCAACAGTAGGCTATGGGCAATGGTTTAACAAACTAAATAACTAATTTCCGGGTAAGCTTTCGACGCGACTGTAGGAAGGCTCAGTGCGAATTAGCTGCCAGGAGCGCTTCCATCACACAATAATAATCAAATAACGATTCTGGTAACTGCCTAACTGGTTGGAACGCGATATTTGCAATTTACAACATTAAAACAACGACCTTCTTATGCCCAAGATGGCGAAGCCTCAAAATAAAAGGCATAGAAAATCAAATATAATCCCAAATTACTTGTGGTTTGGATATTTTGCTGTTTCGTAATCTGAAAATCGTATCTACCTGTTGTAACCTTAACGTTTGTCATATTCGTAACGTTGAGCCGTGAATGATATATTATATGGTTAGACCGTATGTTACTTGTTTAAAAGTTTAAAAGCCGGACAAAATTCATTTTTCTCTTAATTAATTAAACATATTATAAAACCAGTTCTGGACACTGGTTGTCATTGCCAATTGTACGGTTTTAGCCTACGGTTTTAGTCTAATCTGAAAATCGAAAAGATAGCCTCAAATAGCCGAGCTAATTCTAAATTTTATGAGTTAAGCCTTCAGGCACATGGAATTTTATAGACGAATTTTATGCTCTAATACGGGGCCAGTGTCAGATAATATTGAGTCCTCTCCAAAATCCAGTCCAAGATTATTGAGGACAGAACAAAACTTTTTTAAAGACTCCTTCAGTGAGCCGTGGGCAATTTCCACATGCTGTAACACTCATATACTTCTGTTAAGCTGGAGGACGCAGGGCCATGTAGAGGAAGCTTGTAGCCCGAGACCGGAAACCCGCCTAATGTTTATCACTTGGGAAAGGACTATAGGCGGAGGGTTGTCTGTGCCTATTTTATTGTCCTTATTTAGAAGAAACGGAATAAAAGTGGGAATCAGGACCCAGGGATCTTCCTTCCTCCTTGCGTCTGACTCAGTCTCTCCCTATTATTTTGGAATGCGTACGGAGAAAAGATGGTTTTATGACCCAACTTGGAAATCATAAAAGTAGGAGCTTACATTACGACCAACTACCGCCGCCCCAAAACCGACCACTCCGGGGCCATATACAATAATATATAGAATATCATACATACAACTATGGATTTTTTTCACAACTCTCTTCCGCCAACCCAACTTTCACTCGACAGTGGCTTGGCGTCTTGAAGCACGTGGATTTCCAAGGCAAGAATCCTGAATGGAGTGCCACGACACATACTCTTGTAAAACGACAATTATGTCTCTTATTTTTCAGTAGGTATCGAAAATTAGCTCGATGGGTACTGTAAGATGAAATTGCTAATTAATTTCGTGGTACAAATAAAGCGCACCGTTTGACAAAAAATCAGAATCGCTTCTTAATGTTCTTTAAAGAAGAAGAACATTAAGGTAACAAGTAACAAGTACAATTACTGTAGCAGATCTATTCAGAGATGAAAATTCCGTGCGGTTCAAATTCCGAAGAATCTTCGCAGGTTGGAAAATTTATTCGTCCAAAATCTCTCCGCCGCACACTTTCTTTCACCGTGAGAGTTCAAAGGCAAAGAGAGTGAAAGTCAGGCAGAGTGAAAGCACGGGAAAAACCAAAGTAAAGGCGTCTCGTGTACTACTCACGTTTTTCTCTTCTTTTTTTTTTGCATAATTTTGAACCTTTTTCAGGATTCCTGTCCTGACTCAAGAAATGCAGTGAATGGCTCAGCTAAAGCTAACTTGAAACTTGAGTCCATGTTTTTTCAAACTTACACTCTTTGAAGGAGTTCCTTCAGAGACTCAGACGGATAAAGTCTTGAGATTTGGAGCTGTCAAGCTCACAGTAAGGCTATCACATACTCATATGCTTCATATGGTTAAGTTCAAAAGTTTCTTAGGCAGAAATTATTGAATTTCGTTCAGTCAAGGCTTTATACAAGGGCTAAAGCAGTGAAAGCATTCCATTCCATACTCTAATTGCCTAAATTCAAGGTTCAGTCAAGAACAAGAAATATGATTTTTTTGGTTTGAACATCAAAATATTTTGTAAGTTGTAAATCCTAACCCAGCCCATGCGTTTTGAACTCAAGACTCAACTGACTTGAGAGGAATGCAACTGTGAAACCTGTCCTGGTCTTGGCGTTGTAGTTTTGGAATTAGATTTTCCTTCAAAGCGGATAATGGTGAATTTATGCACAGTATAAACAGAAAGAAGAGGGAGGGAAATGGAGGAGGCGGGTCGGAGTGGGATCCGTCAAAGTGGGTTCTTGGCATGGCTGTAATGTGGAGTGGCAGGATGTCAGAGAGGATAACGAGAGAGAAACGGAGTTTTCTTCCAGAAAAAACTGGAAGGGGTTAAGGAGCCGTCAGTCTTCCAGACTTCCACGCACAAAGATTTCATTCTAAACTGAATACGGAATGCATTACTATTTACTACAAAATTCCACGTCAATTGGGTCTTGAACGTTGGGCATGGGCTTGTGACCGAAATCAGTTGTTTCAGAAAAATGTCCTTGTTTGGAACTTGAATGGTCACGTGATCGCATGGTCTAAATCGTATATTTTTAATCTTTCAAATAGACGCTGAAAATAGACCTCGTCTGAAACCAAATGACGTGTTTCCAGCCCGAATATTCTACTATGTACTACGACTATGCTGCCCATGCCCATTGTAATCGTAATCGTAAGAACGCCGGATAGGAATGAGAAACAACTGGAATTGGGAGGGAGTCTGGCCCGTCCTCTTCCTTGCGTGTGTAAGGATTGCGAAGCACACGGAGTGAGGAATGATTATATATTATGATATGATGCCCGAATCTTAATATCGAAAATAAGATGAGGATGCGTGTGGATTTGTGTGTAAGAACTGAGAATGGGCTTGGCTGGGCGCATTGCAATTACCTGTGCTTTTACCTCAGCCAAGGTAGACCAAACAGAACGAACAGGCTGATGGATTGGAATAAATATTGTGGCCATCTAATACATTATTTGTCTGCGCATTGTTTCTGCAATATCGCTGGTTAATTCAGAATTACGAAACCAAGTTATACATCTAATGCACTATAATCTCAATCCTGGAACCGGAACTTCATCTGCGCTTTGACTCGCACAAAAAGTGTCATAATCATAAACTGAGGACATGTTTACAGGTTTAATATACTTCATATAACATGCTCTCATTTCGCAATTTCTCTAATCTGAAGAGTAATGCGAATTTGAGACTTTCATAATCAGAATCGTAAATATAACTTAAGGCGTTATGAGGAGATTTCTTATATAATAGCCAAGTGTGTACGAAGTCGTTCATAACTTCTTTTTTCAAATAAAAACCAGCTTAGCTATAGTTTCGTTCAAATGATAGCAAGACGAAGGCTGGTGTCCTGTCTCGTCTACGGAAGATGCTCTGGCTTGACTGTTCAGCAGACAGAAGATGCTTTTTGGCTGCTGGAGAAGGCTTGTAAGTTGTAATAAGGTATAAAAGATAGACGGGCTGAGTTGAGGATGGATGAAGGAGGATAGGAGGAAAAAAGAAATTAATGATGGGATGATTAGAGCCCCAACCCCTTCTACCTTCCCATTATCGTGTCAGCCCAGTCAAGATCTATCCCTCCATCATCATCCCTCTCCGCATCTCCAACAAACGCAACCCTCGTAAATTCCACCTCAACTCAAATTCCAGCCCAGTACACACATTATACCTTCTACCAAAATATTCGAAAAAAAAACATTCAAGTATTAAAATCTTGATTGATGGAATTCTCAATCCATGAATATACGTTAAAAAACCCCAGCCCTGCCCATATACCCCGGACTGAGACCTTAAATTGCTCTTATTTCCATTCCACTTCCACCAATATTTATGTAGTCAAATTGTAAATAATGGATTTGGGATCTTCTTGTTAAGGTTGTAGTACACAAGGACGGATATTAACCTGGGCTGGTTAAGTAATTATCTGAATCTTGCCAAAAGTTATTTGTAAACTAACAACTAACCAATTGTAGAAATATTTTTACAGTAACTTTTCCGCGTTAAAATTAATTAACAGCAATTTCGCATGATCCAATTGGTTACTCAGGCTTTGTAAAGTATCACATTGAGTAACCTGGAAGATTTAGGTTATTTTAGAAATTAATAAAACATTAACAAAAAAAAGCAAACGGTGTATAGGACGTGGAAATATTGGCCTTTGGTCGACTGTTGAAAATTAACATCCGAACAGCCAAGCTAAGATGTCGCGGATAGCAGTAGCAGCCTGTAGTGTTCCTATAAACCCATTCTCGCACAATGACAATTTTGGCGCAGGTAGTTACTTCTATACTACAACCTTAAACTGATGCATGTGCTGGGACCATGGACGGAGTGCATGGACGGAAGATGAGTCCAGCGGATAAAGGAGCGTCCTAATCAAAGTGACAGCTCCTCCCCCATTGTTCCTTTGATTCCAGGATGATCATTGTTCCTGCTCGGCTGCCCTGGCCTGCGGGACGGGAGGCGATTGATTTCTATCCGCCACGCTGCTGCTCGACTGAAGCACACACGGAGCTCAAGCTCTAGACTGGCTTGGCTTATTATTCCTATTATTTATTCCCTTTCCTATCAGAAAGAACTTATGCTCAGTAATAAGATGAAATATACACACACAGCAGCCAACAGCCAAGTCAGCCTCGACCATGAACTTGGTTCAGTTGGTAGGAAGCTGGAGGCACTGGCTCGTAAAGCAGTCAAGAGCTACAATATGAACCAGCCCTGGCCTCTGGATGTGGATCTGGTGAGCTCCATTGTTCTCTAATTTGTCGAGTGCCAAAGCAACTCGACTCAGAATTCGTTTACAGAGAAGACCCCTTCGGCCCTTCTCATCAACACAGAGATGGATGGATTAGAAGAAGAACGAGGGGGAAAAATGGACTTGTCCGCTCACTTTAGGGTTGATACGATTCCAGGGCATTTGTGCTCTGTCAATTAGGCCTAAGACTTTCACTGGACATGAAATTAGCCAAATTTCATAGGGTTGTATCTTTTGCGTGCACAAAACTTTTGATGTCAACAATATGTCAACAAAAATATTGCTTTAAAATTCAGAAGTAAGATCTATACCGTCAAGTTAAGATTTACCTTTCTTATTTTCATTGAGTATTATAAATGAAAGGCGGTTAAATTTAGCTCAGAGTAACCGATTTTAATAAATGGTTTTCAAAACATATTTTTGTGGGCACGAAAATTATTTCCAAAATATCGAGACCCAGGTGACATGACTGACTTTACCGAGGCCTGATTGTTCATTAGAAAACCTGGTCCAGTCTGCAGACTTATAAGGCTTAAAAAATAGCTTCACTCGAGGCTGATGGAGCTGGACAACTCCATGCAGGTCTCCAGCCTCTCCCCGCAACACCTTGGTGTTGGACTGGATCATTAAATTGAAAAGATGTTAGCATTTAGAATGAAAGACATTACATTACTCAATCGGATTAAGGAGCTCCACCCTGAGCAGACGTTTTGTATATTGTATACAACTTTTTAAAGAACCGCAGGGTGCTCCCATAAATAACCTTCTTGCCAATGGAATAATCCACATACATTCATATCACAGTTTTGATTCCACACAAAGCCAAGCCAGGCAATAACCATTATCTGAATATGGACATGGACACGAGCTGGAGGGGGAAATATCCTTATGCAAGCCAAAGCCAAGCCACTAACTTATGCTAAGGCAAGGGAAATGCTAAACACAAGTCCTTATCGTCCCCATGTCGATAACCCGAGAAATTGGGGCCAATTCTCCGGAGACGCACGTGAGGGCTAAAGCTTAGATCAGAGAGACTCCGGTTTTGATGTTTGTCGAGAGATCTTGTGGATCATTTGTATGTAAAGAGCCTCTCGGCTCATCTCATATGCATTGGAGAGAAGACCGACGGGATCTCCAATCTCTTTCGTCTATCAAAATGAAGATCGGCAGGTTTCTCTGATCTGAATGAGATCAGTTCGTGTCGCCGGCTTCCTGCTCTATCGCCCTCTCGCTAAGGAGTACACGGCACGGCTCCTGCCTCAAATTCTCAATCCTCCAGGCCACACTTATCAACACACTCACCTCTTGAACCAAATTGACTTTCTCCGTCCTCAAGTGCACACGCTAGGATTTCGGAACCCAACAAGCCTCCTTCAAAAATCTCAGGAGAGATAGTCAGCCTAATTCTAGGTTGAATCGTCCATGTTTCGATCATTTTGGCTTTCGCCAATGCTTGTGACCCGCACGTTAATAATGACCAAGTTCTGAGCATGGGACACGACTAATACTCTGCATGTGAAAAGTTAATGAATGTTTGGCCTGTCTAATCTTCTAGCTAATCTGAGGCGAGGCCTCTGACATATTTACATGTGGTGAGAGTGAGAAAGAAAGCGGTAGGAAGATTGACTTTTGGGAAGAGAAAAGACCTAATCCGGAGTGAAAGCTGAGTGAAGGGATATGTAAATAGAGGAAGAGCGGTTCTTTTTGTTTCAGAGGGATTAGGTCTGTTTGGGGAAAGCTTCTTTTCTCAAATGGGCTTCCTATCATTTCTTTTTTCCTTTGATGATTTTGGCTTCCTGAGGAGAAAGCAGAGGGGTTTTCATTTCACCTTTCACTCCGGCAATGGGAGATACGAGCTGGATGGATTTAAAATTTCAATGCTATCTTTGGGCAAGGAAGCGGCAGCACGTCAATATCTGGGAAATAGGGCTGAGGCCGGCAAAGAGTCTCCACTAGGATAGGCGCGACAAAATTAGGCACAAACTCGTATATGAAGCAGGAATTCTGAAGAAGAGAACTATTCAACTAATAAATGTAATTCGAATAATAAAAACAACGCCAGAATTTGAGATTTTTCAATGGCTGTTTTGTTATTTTTTATTTTAGTTTTTATTCAGTTTTTTGGATTGTCTAGTGGTGCTTGTATTAAGGGTAGGCTTTCAGTCGTTACTCCTCGTTCATTTCTAAACGGATCTGGACGAATGAGGACATTTTGGAAATAGGAAGAGTTGTTCCACAACGGATACCTGTTTTGATAAATTTTCCGCCGCTCGTAAGCAAAGTGGCGGCGGAATTTTTTGTAAAGAATTTCTATAGGTACCTATTCGTTGTATATTAAAAAATTAGTTTCCCAACAAGCTCTCACTCACCCATGTAAGTTGAGAAACGCATGAGTTATAATGTAATTAGCAATTCAAAAAAACTACTGGAATACACTGTGTTTTGTATTTGTAAAAGGCAGAGACACCAAACCATACCTTATTCACCACACCGTAATCACCGTACGACTCCAAAGCGTACTCCTTCCCAAATGCCTTTCGCTTGCATACTGGTAATACAGGTGGCGCCCCCATAGCGGCCTAGATTCACACTGCTCACCCCGCTAGCCTAACTTTAATACAGTCCCGATTTTGACGTGGAATCCACTGTAGCTGAATGCTGCTAGCTTGGCATAAGAACTGGGCTTTGAGTAGGGAGTCTAAAAAGCGTTGATGGAATCTTGGTTGGACGGTTCGACTTGGCCCATGTCATTATTGGTTTTGAATCTTTTATATATGAAAAGGCTTGTGAGGGGATTTTGGGAGAAGCTGGGGCTGAATGGGGATAGGTCTTTGGCCTACAGAAGGTAGACAGGACGGAGTTGAGCTGAGCCCTGAGCCTAGGCACTTGGCGGAATTGCGGAAGAGGGCAAGAGGCAGAGGAGCACTCATGCATACAAATCCTCCTTCCTTTCTCCACTTTCACTCTCAATAGTCTCAATCATAGGCTGTTAGTGGACTCGGCCCTGGGCCCACTTCCTATCCACCGAACCCTTCGCTCCAATAAACCCACCACTCTACCCACTTGGCACCACCAATACTATACATACATCCTTATACCTTAAAAACACAAAAATGAGACTCTTTAGACCTCTGCAAATACGCATCATCAGCATGGGCCCTTGCTTCTGCCAATACTTTCTGCCAAAAGCCAGAAAAAACTGATCATTACTGCTACAAGCACTCGATAAATGGCTATTTGACAAAGTAATAGCAAAAATGTCATTTGGAAAAGCATAAGGTACTTCATGTTTTGCACAGTACATTTTATGTTATGTAGTCAGCGCGGCTTAAGTTATGAATGCAGTAGTAATTATTCGTATTCATGTACCTGCGAACGCGAAGCGAGCTTTACAACTATAGACAATAGCTTGGCAAATTATCATAATAATTGCCGAATTGTCTTACTAAATTTACAGAGTATATATGAGTATATATATATATGAGTGTGTAGGGGCTCTTAACGATCTAGGTCGTGACAGAGCCCTAACACTAACATGGATACCCGCACATGCGGGGTATTCTGGAAATG
>JAQFYT010003651.1:0-10359 GCA_034694925.1 Ceratophysella denticulata | reverse complement strand
AACAACCAATATCAAATATATATGAATTTATGTACTTACATGTTTACGCGTATTATAATTATATGCTCATTCATTGTCATTGATCATTGATTGAGAGGTTTGAATTAATCGGGGTGCCAATTAATTTAAGTCCCCTACACCCTAAACTTTTTGACAATTTTTGTCCTAAGAAAAACAACGTTTTCATCTGTATTCGGCTTTTTAAACTCAACCCAACCTGAATTAGATTTAATCTAACTTATCCTGACCTTTCTTAGCATAAATCACGTAACTAACTTCAATAAAATCAATTAACGACCTGAAATACCGATTTTGGTTAGAGCAAAACTTGTTTGAAAATATTGATTCGAATTATTCTACAAAACACAAAATGAAATTGCCCACGCATTTATCTACCTTTGACCTTGTACAGCACAGTCAACAGTTGACAGTGTGCAGTTGTCAGTCAGTAGTTCTTGGTTTTGTTGTGACATATGAGCATTTTGTTCCTGTAGATATTACGTAATGCATGATAAATACGTAATTATTGCAATCTGACACTGTTGACTGTCATTTATCGTACAATGTACAATGGAATGATGAACGTTGATCTCATAACTAATTGAACCCATGAACTATACGTGATACATAAGTATTGCGTAAATACAATCACTAATCAGCTATATATTCCCGTAATAGGGCTGTTGGAAAGAGTAAGCGGAAGTGTGAGCATTACGACGCGGCTGTTAATTTGATTCTGGCCACTGCCAAGGATTTCTGGCTTAATCCCTGTACGGGTCTTCGGAAAGAACTTCGAGATGGATTGGCAGCCATTTCCGTGGGAGGAAATCATCCTTATGGTTACTTGCTCTCCAGGTTGATTTTGAATGAGATTAACCCTTCGTTCGAGTTTGAGAAGAAGTATCTGGAAGTGGACGTTGTGGACATTGAGGAGGTACGAGAGGCCTATGCTGCTGGGGAGATCAGTGTCATGCCTCGCCCTGGAACCTCCAAGGAAAAGCTGTTCATTGAAGTTCATGATGAAATGGATCCTAATGTCATGTATGGAGTTCCGGTAAGTCATAAGTCATTTTAAACTTGAACGACAGAAATGACGGTTCATTAAATGGACAATTATATGACTTGATTCATTTTCAGTTGGAACGTGCTGAAGACGTGGCTATCAATATTGACATCAATATTCCAGACATGTTTTACCAAGATCAAGTTGCGTCTGACCCAGGGTCATTGAATCCTCCGCCAGGCACCGACGAGAATGAATCTGCTGAATCGAAAAGCAACACTGGTGAAATTCGCGTCAAAATTGATGAAACTCACGACATTGGAGACAAAACTCACGACTTTGGAGACGAAACTCACGACGTTGGAGGCGAAACTGACGAAGTTATGGATGAAACCGACGATAACCCTGAAGATGAACCAATGATTCGAGTTCCGCAACCAGTTATTGTTTCTGCTGATGGTTGTCTGCCAGTTATCAAAATTGGAGGTGCTAAATACAAGCCGAAACGCTTCAAGCCAAACCCGAACCCAGATAGAATGGTTCATTCATCCGAGCTAGTGGCTTTGAAGAAGCAACTTGGTGGATTCTACTTACTCCACACGCTTTTTTGGAAGCAACCCTATAAAGGATTGAATCACATTGCTATGGATGTCAAGGATTTGGCAGCTGTCAAAGAATTTGAGGCCAAGGTCAAGAAACTCTTACCAGAGAGATTGCAGGACGAGTACAATTTTATGATGACTCGACTCAAGTACTATCAAGCATTTGATTTCCGTGTTTTTTCTGATGATGTAAGTTTAATAATTGAAGAAATCGAATCGAGTAATTTCATTGGCTTTTACTATGCGCGTTTGCCGATGCCGATGCTTTTTTTTTCATGTTACAGTTTGGGATTGACTACAGTATTCGGAACCTCTTGAATACAAAGTATGACAATCATGTGGAAATTCTTAAGTTCTGCAAGGAACTTCAAGACGAGTTAACCCATAACAGTCGAATGGAGCTACTTCAAAAGAAAACACAGAAGTATGTCAATAAAAAAACCGAGATACTGAACGCTACTACCGGCGCGAATTTGGATGTAGTTGAGAAAGGTAACTGATTTTCATTTCTTTATCACGAACGAATAGCACTAGCTCTTATGGCACTTTTTATGGATATTTAAGGGTTGCATATAAACGTGCCATGAAAAAATAGAATATGCCATGAAAAAGAAGAATGGTGCAATAAGTAAAATTGGTCTATAATTCCAAAGGTTAGGTTAGTTATTGGTCATGTGGGTATTTCAAAAATCTAACCTAACCTGTAGAACGGATCAATCTCGTCCGCTAACGTTTCAACCTAACCTAACCTGACTAAAATCAAATTTACTGCCATGCAGACTTATTGCACAAGTCTTCTATTTCATGGCAGATTCTATTTTCTCATGGCACGTTTATATATTTCCCTATGTAAAACGTTTATGCCAGACTTGGTCTGGTACTTTACGAATTTTAGGGCGTTTGCCCATAAAATCAAATGATATTAAATGATTTTAAAGCTCGATTTAGTCCGAAATACAAAAAAACATGGGTTCAAAGATTAAGCAATTCTATAAAGTAAGTACATATATCAGATCAACCAAGGGCACAGAGTTTCAATTTCAACATAAGCAGACCGACGCCGGACACCTGTCTGACTCGGTACCTAATCGGCTAATCGCCTAAATGCAGCGTTTACGAAATAGCTTTTTTGATAAAACAATCACAGTTTTGTAAACTGGCGTCAAATTTGTTGAAGCAGACAAACGTTATGTATTCCCCGTATTTTGTCCCCGAACTGTTTCAACGAAATATTGCATTAAATTAACGTGATTACAATTACAAATCAATTCTATTTAAGTTTCAACATTTGAGTAAACCCGTGATCAAGGTTAGGATTTTATGATTAAGGAATAACCGAAGGTTAAAAGTTAACCTTTAAACATGCAACCATAGATTCACACGCCTCACACACGGTACGGTACACACTGCAGGTCATACATAATGGCAGATACACGGTTATCAGATACAAGCTTTAGAAATTAGCATTAGGTTTCCTCTGAAAGCTTTCCTCCAGCAATACTCACTCGTCTCGTACGTAACATACATACTAGGTATATGAACAAACCAAGGCTACGAATTAGCATTTTTGTAGATTTGAAATTCGAATTTTGATGTGTCATAACCTAATACATAGGTATTTCGATTTCGATTTTTAACTCAACCTGACAAACCCGTGACAATGCCAATTGATTTTGCATTTTTTTTTACTGTCACATGTCATGTATGTCGCATATGAAATGAATAGCGATAAATCGAACCCAGTACATTTACATTCCAAATCATCAAAGTTACTTTTACTTTCATTTTATCGGCGTATGTGTCATACGCCGATACATACCTGAAAAATATCTTTGCGACAGACGCAACGAAAACGAAAGTTTACGTATTTCAGATTTCATAGAGGTAGTGAAAGTATAAATTGTCAATAGTCAATGCTTCATTCAAGCATACGACTTAAATTAACCTAAATCGGTTTCGTTGGAACAATAATTCAAAATACATGTACAGTACAGCTATGCTATGACAAATCGATTGTTAGCATTTAAATCAATAGCCTAAATAGCCTTTTTTGAACCTGCTCGTTGAGTCATCGGATCTTGCTTCCGCGTTTATGCTCCTATTTTACACTATTCTTCGTAAACCATATATTTCCAAATGCAAAATGATTTTAACATTAAAAATTCGTAGTTACCTACCTACACACGTGTTTTTATTACTTTCGAGTCGTTCAATTCACACCTTTTGGCCATGTAAAAATATATTCTCATGTCAATGCCTTATGTTCATTCTGTTATGTGTTAGGTTTGCTTTTTTGTCGAGTTTATTTCGTGCCTATTTATATTTATGACCTTTTTAACTACGGTATTTGAGTTCCTGGAAGTAAAAACTTCCCCGACTTGACTATTTCGGACCATTTCTGGCACAGGGACCGATATTGCAGACACCCTTTAGGGCAATATTCAGGATTCAGGGCTTGTTTCGTTTAGTAAAATGGAAATTTTAATATGAGGGAGTGCGTGACTGCATAATTTGGGGTTTTGAGGAAATGACACGGGTCATCTCATCGGGGTTTAAGTACAAGATCTGCGATGGGGCTGCTGGTATAGTTTAGTCAAGTGTATTTTTATGTAAATAACGGAATGTCGTTTGTGTATGATGATGATGTATGTGTAGAAATTGATGAATATAGCGTCTACCGCATCAGAGTCCGTGTTTTATTTATTTACTCGTACCTATGCTATAAGCCAATAGGTACCTTTGACATTTTGACATTTGACTCTGGGTTTGCACCTGATCAGCTATGTAGAGCAGCACAATATACCTTCATATTTCAATTTTCAATATACTTTACCAATGCTGTTTTGCTAGTGTTCAATGTTTGTTGTATTTTGTGCCTGTCGGTGTGCATGACCCCGTTATTCAGCCGGAGGCGTTGTCATTTTTTAAATTATATTTATTGTTTTGAGAGTGACGCGGAAGTTTTTTGGCAGGGTGGGTACAATGCCGGACGAATGAGAGCGGCTTTACGGATATGCATTGTATTGATATTTTGACTCTGACCGATAAGCTTGTAGCAGAAATTGGTATTGTAAATATCTGTATATAGAGTTTATGCCGATGTATGATGGATTATATGACGGACTTGCCAGATATGACCGTTGACCCAACGTGACCCTTGAGGCCGAAACAGTTAGCAGCCGTCTGACGACAAATTGAGCTATTATTCGTATTGTATTATCTGTGGACTTGTAACAGTAGAAACATTAAACCTTTTACCGATCTTGAGTTTTACTAATATTAGTATTACAATTTGTAACGTAACGTTACTCACCGGCAAGATAATGAATGAAACGATACCCATATAAATTACGCGTATTCTACATACTTGGCAGCATTTGCATATTGCATACAAGAATTACCAGTATTACATCCTTTGGCGAGGCGTCGTCGAGACAGAAATTTTAGCATTTACAGTTTTTCAATCATTGTTGTGAATTGTGATAGTCATAATAATCATGGCGTGTGCTGCATGTTCAGGGTTCACTATCACTGGGTGTCATTCAGGGCCGGACTGGTTGGTTGCTCTAAGCAGATGCTAATTTTTGGTCAAATTTTGCTTTAAAATCTGAAACGAATTATATACCTATGAACTTTTAAGAAAATACTGACAAAATCCATTTTCACATACGAAATTCTAGGTTAAGGTTTACAATAGAAGACTTTAAACGAAAGTTTGAGGGCCAATTGACCCTGGGACCTGCAACCTGCATAAAAGCCAAAAATACACGCTTTATTTTTCTTCAGCAGGCCTGGATTAGTGCATTGTTGAATCCTACCTTTACGAAACCATATCGTCTATTCCTGTGTACTATTGTTGCCCTTGTTATCCCTTTGCATAATCAATGGAGTTTTTTTGAGGAAAAGCCCCAGTCGAAACTAATAGGCCCAGGCCAGGAGGTAATTACGTTGCTGGGTGGGTAACACAATGGACTAAGGATTATGCCTATTTTTCCGAACATATTAATAATGGAGTACTTTAACTATACACTGCTCATGGGGGCTTGCTCTCTAAACCTACTTACGCAGTGTTACTTGTTATTGGTTACATTACAGTTTACTTACTTACAGTAGAACAGACTGGGACAGTTCAGCAGTTCCTTATACTTTGCCGTCTACTTTTATTACCATGTTTTCTCTTCAAATGTTCAATTTCAATGTCGTGTCGTACTTACTCATCTTACTTCTCTGCAAGACCTTTGCTTTGGTATTGGAAGCAAATGCATTCGAAAAAATGCAAATACATTACCAGAATCTTCATTTCAGATACAGATACAAAAAGGAAATAGAAACCCAAGCCAGCTCTGTATATTGCTCAGCTGCATCGTGTCTGTGTGAATTTTCTAACCAAGAACTACTGGGTGTCATTACACTTTTGCACAGAACGGAAACTGCAACGTCCTTTTGTTTTCCCCTGCATTGAATTTACACTCTGTAAGCTACAATATGTATTATGCTAAGGTGATTAAATTGTAAGCTTTCTCGTCAAATGCATTGACCGACAAAGAGTCTACAACTTTGGATGGAACTAATCGCATATATGTCCATGGTAGCCGTGTAGATTCATCAATTGGTATATCGGTTAGTTTAGCACGATATTGGATTGTAGGACGCGTGTCGCGTCATTAATGGCAATGGCTATTCTGAGTAAAAGATGCGTGCAGCGTCATTTATGGTTATTCCCAGCAATAGACAAAAGTTTCTAGTACCGGCATTACTGACTACTCTGAGGAAGATAAACATTCACGGCCATTCAAATAATTGATATTCCGATTTCTAAACGAAACTGCTATTCCGATTTTTAAACGAAAGATGCGTCTAGCATCAAGAATATGTATTGCGATTGAATGCGCTTTTAGCGTCATTTCTGGTTACTCCGAGTAAAAGTGTGTGCACCGAGTAAAACCGCATATAACCGTAGCGTAATGTCTGTCTACTCCGAATAAAAGCGCGGGTGTGTAACAGCAGCGTCATTCTGGTTACTCCGAGTAAAAGCGCGTATAATCGTAGCGTAATTTCCGTCTACTCCGCTCCGAGTAAAGCGCGTATAACCGTAGCGTAAAGAAAAGCGTGTAGCGAGATAATTTACATTTAAATTCTTAGAAAAAGTCGTACTGCCAAGATGTTACTGGTATTGATCAAGTATCCAATATCAAACAGCAATTTTATTGTCTTTTTTTTTTGACAAATGTGTGGAACACGAATAAGGGCAAGCGTGCTTGGCTCACGTGCACGTATTCAATTCACGGGACTATTGTAGGTACATATACACCCGCGCAGTTGTATTGACTGTCCTGTTTTATGTTCTCTATGTACTGTACTGTATCTTCCTCGATTATCTCAACGCTCATACTTTATTGAATTTTTGTGAAAATTGTATTCAGCTTTCTGGCGTGCTAAGTCGAAGCACGACAAATGTCAACAGAAATGCTGGATATCAAATATCGAACTAACTGAACATTCAATTAAATATCTCATGGCGAACTTTGTGAAACCATAAAATATTTGAAATTAAAACGAACATAAAGTCAAAAGTTTTAACAATTTCACGACATAAAAGTACATAGGTATTAATTGATTGATTGAAACATAGTCTCATGAGCAATATAGTTATTTTATGGGGCACGAAGTACAAATTTCTCTACCGCAGTTATATTTAGCTCTCACAAAATTAAAATTGTACTAATTACTTGACTATATTGCAATAGCAATTAATAATTTGATTATATTGACTGATGGCTCAACTGATATAAATAACGTCTGACATATTTTAGGAAGTGAAAGCATTTCTGCCTATTTCGTCCTGTGTCAGTTATGGACATCGGACAGTGTACAGTGGTACAGTGTCAACTTTCGTACAAAAAAATGCCGTCTGAAAAGATGCAGTCTGGCGAAAATATGCGACGCTCTATCTATACAACTTACTGTAACGTAGACTTGAAACTTCAAGCTTCAATTGCTGATCTGATGCATTCTTGATTACCGTAGTAGCCCAAGCCGAATGCTATATGTATAATATGCCCATGTTATTAGCTATCTATAAAATTCTTTATTCAAGTTTCAATACAATAGGCCGTATAATATGCATACAAGACTAAGCCTTGCAGATGATTTTTTTGCCGAATCCCCAGCACCATGAGGATGCGAGATGCTGCGGGGTTACTTGAGGCCAGGCCCAGGACCTGATGAGCCATGTGCTGTTGAAGTTTTGGCAATTTTTGCATAGAACATAGAACGTAGGACCCATATAAGCAGAAACCATAGTTTTAGGTTTTAACGTCAAAGGCTTAGGGTTGCAAAGCTTAGTTCTGGTCTACACACATGGTGAACAGAGATAGGGCTAACCAACAATGAGGCATTCATTCTTGTCAATCAGCCTTTGGATCTATACACAGCATTCCACTTGACTATTTAGCATCTGAGCTTATTGTGTAGCCTCTCTGCTCGTTGGATGTTGGATGGATGATGTGCCTCAGTGTGATAAATGACTTCCAATTATCCTCGGAAACTGAGTTCTGAGTCCAGTCGAATATCTAACCACCGGGAGACAGGAATGATTATAAATAATTTTTTAATTACGGTAGACTAGATGATATTCAACTTCCTGGCTTGGAATTTGGAATGATAACCGTACCAAAAAATAATTATTCACTCAATTTGGAATTTGAATCTGATGTGTTTTCCTGTTAAATTCTCTGTGAATGATAATTCTATATTGAGTTCCACACGCTTTAGTGACCGTGTGTCATTCGAAATTAGATTTTTTCCACTTTGCGTTTCCCCACAAACGGTACTAACAGACAGGCACTGATTAACGTATTAATTTCAAATGCATAGCTAGGTATTTCGATCGAATAAAGCTGATCCTAATATTAATATCCAGTTATCGTTAATCGGTCATGTATGATTTTGAAAGGCTTCTCTAATCAGCCTGAATTTGTCCGATTCCGATACGATAATACAATCAAGGCTGATCAAAATTTTGTGTAGGAATCTTGAAAATTAATATCCTGACTAGACACACTCTATCCTTCTTTTTGGGTTCAATGTAATTATAAATTAGAGCGACAGAGTTTCATACAAACAAAACCATCCTAATAGCATTTTTGAATTTTTGGCTTGAGACGCTTCATTTGTATTCTTACGTTTCTGGCGCTATAAACGAGCCTCATTGAGCAGAACAGCTCGAAATACAAATTACACGTGCGACGAATGGTTTTGTCTTTCTATTATGAATGTTTTGTTTACACGTTCAACGTTTGACGTTCAACGTTATATATATTCAAAATTCGTATTCCCAAATGAAAAGGTCTTTGACACTTTCAACTTTGACCTTTTGAACTTGCCTGTTTTTAGAATGTAATTATTGATTGACTGCTTCCTTGCAACTGTCTACAGTACAGTCAACAGTGAGGTAAGGTAATGTCCAGAACCTAGCGAGTGTACCAGTCACCAGTATGTAGTACTTATGTTAGTGAATCTAGTCAAGTTCAGTTGCTTTCGAATGTCAATATTGGATAGGTAATTCGGTTTATTTGGTTGTGCGTGGGTTATATTAAGTATATTTCTTTTATCTATGAATGAAGTCAGTGTCAGTATTCTGAGCATTTTAATACGTCTGACATCTGACACCGGCACCCAAACCTAATTTACGTAACTCATTACATAATAGTGTCACCTGCAAACCTGTCACCTGTCAAGCATGCTTAACGTCACGTCGCACGTGGCCGTTATGATGACATATAACAGTCAGTCGTCCCGTTGACCGTGTATGTAAATAGTATATGTTATGTAAATAGTGTGACTGGAAACTGGAACTTACGCGGTTAACATTGATAAATGATGAATATGACTTTAATTATGAATAGAAATACACAAGATGCGAATGCAGCTTATGAAATTGAAATTGATGTAATTGTCTATTTTCTATATTCCAGAAACAATTACCTGTTCGTCAGATCAATTCAAATGTCCGACGACGAATAAATGCATACCCAAACGATGGGTCTGTGATTATCATTCAGGTAATAATTCATTCATTCATTTGAGTAATGGTCACGGTCAGTCATCAGTTTACATGCAATTTTTGTTTGGCTCGTGTTTCGCTAATTGTGTGTAAAATCACACAAAAATGCATGTTTGTTTTGTGGTTTGTGGTCTAAATACAGGATTTTTTTCATGAATGAATATGAATGGTTTGATTATTGATAGTACCTACTTAATTGTGGTTTTTCTGTTTATCTTTTATTTCATTACATGTGTCCTGTCTCGTGTGTCATTTTGCCTTGCGTGATTCTCAGATTGGTAAGCATTTTATTATCGTTTTTTTAGTAGTGCTATATGAATTGGCGTGTTATGTAATCTAACATCTAACGCATTGACACAAATTTTATTTTAGCCCTGACGCCGCTGACGAGAAGGGAGAATGCTGTAAGTGAACAAAACCTAACACAATATTGAAAATTGAAAATCAAACTTTTTAGTACAAATTCAATGCAAATATTAATTTAATTATTTTGAAATACTTCCAGCCCCTCCAGAATGTGACAGTGGTCTGTTCAAATGCTCAAAATATAAATGGAACAGTACCTACTGCCTCCCTGCCTACTACAAATGTGATAAAGAAAAAGATTGTGAGGGTGGAGAGGATGAAGCGAATTGCCGTAAGGTTTTTTTTTAAAAATTGTTTTCAAAAAACCGTTTTAAATTCAAAAT